>MU278586.1:0-83524 GCA_022385745.1 Cubamyces sp. BRFM 1775
CGCCGTCGTTCCTCGCTGGTTACCGCAGCGCGTGCACCCTGCTCGGTTCGATCCGCGAGCAATTTACCCTGTTTCCGGTGCAGATTGCGCGCTTCTGGGTATTGTGGACGCACGCGTTCTCTGCCTGTGTGAGTGCTTTCGCATGCTAATGCGAGCGTTTCCGGAGGCTTGACATGGAACTTCAGGTCATGATGGCGTCGGTGGTCACGCGGGGCGGTACGTCGAAGACGGCGCAGGCAGCGCTTAGCGAGCTCCGCATGGCATGCGACTTGTTCGAGCGCGCAGCGAAGCACGGTGGGCGGGCGGGCAAGTTCCTGGTATACTCTTCATATCTCCTCCATGCATTGTGCCTTCACTAACGGCGCCCTGGTTGACTGCGCGGACAGCCCGTCGTTCGGAAGCTGCTCGAAAAAGCGCAAGCGGCGTACTTCAAAGGCTTCCAGCCTCTGCGACGCGACATATTCTCCCCTCAGACGGACGAGAGCGAGCACTTTGACGAGCTCTCGATCTTCAGCGGGCGTACCGCGCGCACGGTAGTGACAAAGTCCAACAGGCCACAGCGTATATCTCCCACTATCTCGTCCGCGGCAACTCCCCCAGATGCATCTGGGCAGGGCTCGCAGTCGGGCTCGTCGGGTTCCGACGCGAGAGGCTCGCAATCGCCCGCGGGGGAGGCGTTTCCGGCGTTGGAATCGTCGTATCGGGCGGTCATCCATCCAGGCCTCGTAGACGAGATGAAGACGTTCGACAGGCAGCTCGAGGCGCAGATCAATCAGACGGATGCGTACTTCACCCACCCCTCCGCCCCATACGAACAGCCTGCACATAGTGGTCAACCCATGCAATCCACGACGACGTACAGCGATGCCTCGCCCCAGTCCGTGCCGTCCCCTGAACAACACTATGTTCAAAGTACCCAGGGTAACCCGTATCACCAACATACTCCTCCGACAACCCACATGCAACAGCAATACCCGCCGCAGTACAACCAGCATCAACAGGTCCGTCATCATCAGCAACACCCACAACCGTACCAGCAACATCAGCAGTATGATCACCAGCAACAAAATCATTATTCCGCCTATCCACCCGATCCACAATCGCGACGGAATTCCTATCATGCTTCAATGTACAATGGCTCTGACGCAGCGTCCCAGCACCACACCCCGGCCACGCCTATCGATCCCCACCATATTCCCATGTACGGTGGCTTCTCGCGGGCACCATCTGATCACCAGTACAATGCATACGATCATTCGGGTGCCGCTCAGCCCTCCGTCGAACCGACCACCTACCCACCCCACGCCGTCCCCGTGCAACGCTCGGAATTGTGGAGTGTCAACGTCCAACCGGCCGAGCCTTCCGTCGAGCCACAACAGGCACACACATACTCCGCACCGGTCTATCCGCCTCAGTCATCTCATCTGGACGAGCACATCTCCCCGCACGTTTCGTTCAATAACCACCATTCACATACCCTGCAGCCACAACAGCCACACCCCTCGTCGCTCGCGCATGCTCAGACGTACGCGCACGTCCACCCGCAGCAGCCGCCCACCCAGTCTGCGCAGGCGCAGCAGTTCGCGTATACACAAGGCGTGCAGCAAATGATCCCGCCGCCACCTCCGCCGCTCATACATGTGCATACCGGCGGGTACAGCCTGCAGGAGACATGGACGTCGTTCATCCAACAGGAGCTCCCTGGACCTCCTCAGAAGGCATCTGCCCCGATGCAGAGCCTGCCGGCGAAGTGAACACTCCCGTGAGTTACGGTATTTCGTAGATGCGCATCGTGCCTCGCTGTCGCTCGATCCTTCTTGGTGAGTCTTGTACTAGTAGTCGTTCACTTCTGTCTCCGAAAATTTGTTATCGTTGTTCGTTGTTGCTTGTCGTGCTTTCGTGTCTCTGTTTTGGCCACTGGTTCTTCTGTGTACTGGAATCTCTTGTCATATGTCATATCATCCCGTATCGTCCGTCCTTTGCGTATGTTGCTACTATAGACCCCATTTGTACCCTGGAATAATATATCCGGCTTGCTCTCTTGAGGAATGGGCGCACATGGGAGGTCTGGCTCCTTGCCAGTTGGGGTGGTACCATCACGCTAGTATAGTGCTGGTACGTTCAGTAACTGAGTACGGCCGAACAGCGTAAGTATGCGCATATATCTCGATAGCAAAAGATTACATATGATACATCCGCATCTGCATCACCTAACATGACACCCATTATCCAAAGACGGATACCAAGTGGACGCAGTATACAACCTTGCAGCGTGATCAAAGCCTCACGCCCGTGACTTGAGCTTCTGCTTGAGCTTGTCCTAATTTCAAGCAATGCGTTAGAAACCTGTCGGCCATGAACACGAAGACACATCTTTGATACGCACGTGAACCTTGTCCATGTAGACGTCGGTGACAACCCAGTGCTCCCGCTTCATTTCCTTCCCGTGGATCGCGAGCGCAAGATCCTTGGTCATGACTCCGTCGTGGTCAATCACCTCCACACACGACGCCTCCAAGTCCTGGCAGAACGCGCGGAGCGCATCGTTGCCGTCGAGCTTCGCGCGGTGCAGAAGTCCACGCGTCCACGCGAAGATGGACGCGACAGGGTTCGTCGACGTCTCCTTGCCCTTCTGCCACTCGCGGTAGTGCCGGGTGACCGTGCCGTGCGCGGCCTCGCTTTCGATCACCTGCCCGTCGGGCGTGATGAGTTCGCTCGTCATCATGCCGAGGCTGCCGAAGCCCTGCGCGAGGATGTCGGACTGGACGTCGCCGTCGTAGTTCTTGCACGCCCAGACGAAGCCACCTGACGACTTGATTGCCTGCGCGACCATGTCGTCGATGAGACGATGCTCGTAGTAGATTCCGGCCGCTTCAAATGCGGACTTGTACTCGCTGTATGCAGGATGGAGTGAATAGGGAAGACCTCATATGATGACTGGACCGACCTCTCGTAAATCTCTTGGAAGATGTCCTTGAACCGACCATCATACTTCTTGAGAATTGTGTTCTTCGTCGACATGAACTGTAAGGTGATTGGTTAGCGTACACATAAAGAGTCATGTAAAGAGCACTTACGAGAGGAAGCTTCTTGGAAAGTGCCATCTTGAACGATGAATGCGCGAAACCGCGTATCGACTGCAGATATTCGTCAGAAAGTGTGTATATGCGGGGGAGGACAGTACGCACGTCATCCGTGTTGTACATGGCAAGTGCTACACCGGCACCCTTGAAGTCGTACACGTCGATCTTCGTTGGTGCGCCGCCGTCAGCAGGGCTGTATACAAGCTGGAGCTTGCCAGGTCCGGGCGCGAGGAAGTCTGACGCGCGGTACTGCGACCATTTACGTCAACAAAACTCCCGCTGCCGTAGCGTAGGCGCATATACCTGGTCGCCGAACGCGTGACGGCCAATGACAATTGGGTTCTTCCACCCGGGGACGGGGCGTGGGATGCGCTGGAGGATGATGGGCTCACGGAAAACTGTGCCCCCTAGAATGTTGCGGATGGTGCCATTCGGGCTCTTCCACATCTGCTTGAGGTTGAACTCCTTCACGCGAGCCTCATCCGGGGTGATGGTCGCGCACTTGATGCCGACCTTGTGCTTCAGAATAGCCTCTGCCGCATCGACCGTAACCTGGTCGTTGGTCTATGCATTCTCTGGTTCAGTGCATATTCAAGCCAGAATGATGCAGTCGTCCATACAGCATCACGGTACTCAAGCCCGAGATCATAGTACTTGATGTCGAGCTGGAGGTAGGGGAGGATCAACTGCAGATGGCCTCGAAGGTCAGCATCCACCGTTGGGGCGTCGAGCGATTAAGAGCAGGGACGCGCCTCCTCCCTGATCTTCTTCCAGATGATCCTGGTCATCTCGTCTCCATCAAGCTCGACAACGGGGTTCTGGACCACAATCTTGTTCTCTACGAGCGTTCATCATTTCCCCGCACGGCCATCCCCACATACACCGTTTGTCCCAACCAAAGGTATAGAGGAGGTCGTCAGATGCAACAAACAGCGCATACTGCAATGGTCGCACTCACGCATTCTGGTAGAGCTGCTCGCAAATCCGCGTTGCAAGGTAATGTGGGCGGGGACGACCTGTCGGCCGCCGCGGAGCGAACGCGAGACGTAGCGAGACAACATGATGGCGAGAAACAAGGGTAGTTCAGGGCCCAGGAGACCAGAGTGGTCAGCTTATATATCTTGTGGTGGGAGCAGGTGGTGGCCGTCACGGACCAAGAGCTCGGTGTGGACGACTGCGAGAACCTCGGCCGAATCACGTCTGCCAGCGACAACCGAGTGCGAGGATCGTCATGGGACTCTGCCCATGAGTCATCTTATCTTATCTGATAACGCATAGGTCAGTCCGCATTATTTTGTGAGATAAGTCCGGATAGGGTACCTGCTGGCAACTAATTGCCTCTCGTCTGCCGTGCATCCTTCACCTCGACCGCCATGTTCCCCTCAATACCTCTCTTCGCGGTCGTCAGTGCGCCCTTCAAGCGCTCCCAGCTGGGTCTTTTTCAGGGGAAGATGAAGCAGTACGGGAACAGCGTACCCAACTCAAAGCACAAGACCCGTCGGTCATGGCTGCCCAACGTCCACAACCAACGCCTATACTCCGACGCTCTGCAGCAGTTCGTTCGGCTGAAAGTCACCGCGCGCGCTTTAAAGACAATCAAGAAGGTACGTCCTATAGCGAAGAACGGAAGGGGGTCGTTCTAACGCGCGGCATCGGTCGATAGCACGGCAACATCGACAAGTACTTGTTGAACACAAAGCCAGAGCTGTTGGGTTGGGAGGGCATGCGGTTGCGAGTGCTAGTAAGGGAAAAGCAGCAAGAGGCAGTTGGAGAGGTCGCCAAGGCCGCCTCATGATATACCGCGACGTCCAGTCAGGTGCGACCATCCCCTCGTACGATTGAATAGCTCGGAGGCTGAACGCTTCTCGCATGACCAGGTCTGAGACGTGAGCGCAGCCCCCCTGCATCAGCGCTTCATTTAGACTACCGTTTCAGTCTCTCAGAGCCCAAGACTTCTGAGCTCCCCCTTGTACAGTATATGCACCAGCTGTCGTCATACGCTATGCGGCTGTAATGCGCACGACACCGTCTACATTCTTTTGCCATCTAGTGCAAACCTGCTGTATCCAACAGGATTTCCGTTCCCACTTCAGTCCCAAGTTCACGACGCAGGCGATGCTGTTGAGAAGTCTTTCTTGCACCTATGCGAGTATACCATAGATCCCGTGAGTATTCTCCGAACTATACGTCGCGACTTCGTATATTTCATATGCACAAGAATGTTTGCAGCCCCAGTAAATCCCTCCACTCCTCGCCCCAACATCCTCACATCCGTTCACAGAGTGAATCTGAAGTCGGGAGCATTGTTTCCCATGCTTCTCAACTGCTCCGGTGTATAGTGCACCCTCACGCCCTTCTCCTCTGTCTCCCGTTGAAGCGCGTCGCGTCGTGCGTTCGCGCGCACATACGTGACGACGACTACGGGAAGGAGCAGCAAACCGATGCTCACGAATCCAATCTCGACGAGATCTATTGCGCAGGATCGTCAGTGTTTTTGGGGGTCCACTTAACATGGAGAAACTTACGGCCCAAAAGGTAACGTGGGGCGTCTTGGACGCGGTAGATATTGCACGCGATGGCACCACCAGTGTTGGCAAACATGACTTGTGTTCCGATGGCGATCCCTCGTCTATAATGCCCGACTACGTTGTTCCCAAGCCTTCGTAGGGTCCCATAGGCGTGAGCTTTGCTCCCCAAAGGCACGTGTAAGTGGTGGATACGCACCAAGAGACATTCCCCGGGAAGCCCGCGTAACTCCCAACGACGACGAGAAACGTGCCAAAGTACTTCACCCCGATGCTCACGTTGGCGACGTTGATCACGAACCCAACGAGACTCAGGAGGAGCCCGGAGAGGATAAACGGTGAGCGCCTCTTCACGTTGTCCGACCATTTCGACCATCCGACGACAACAGCCGCTAATTATTCACCAAAGGTGAGCCGCGCGCTCATGCGGGATAGATGGTGTATCCCGGCTCACTTGCGACAACGTACGGTGGAACGGACAAAAGCTGGGAAATGACCGTGTTGAAGCCGAACCTCCAGATTTGAGGGACGTGTAAGTCGGATTATACCTGCGTCATAACGAAGACTTTGCTCACCCATTGATGATTGATCTATCCACAGATTCGTAAGATGCAGGCTGCAACGCAAACGGTGTACACTTACGGCAGAAATAGTGTGATGCCATATACTGAGCGATTTGTTGACGTGTTAGAGTCGGTATATGCCCGCAGAGTGAACACTAACGCACCTGGAGTAATTACAGACATGTTTATCAAGGCACAGACGATGACCCGCCAGTCCGTCAGTGTCTCCCACAGCTGGCGAAGCTCAAAGTGCTCCTCCTCGCCGACGGAAGAGTTGTCATACTCTACAAGGAAGATATACTCGCATATATCTTTGTCCACCTCTACAAGCAGGCTTACTTTTCTTGTGGGCCACGTACGCCCGCTCTTCAGGCGTCAGGAAAGTCGCCGTATCTGGGAAGTCGACCAGCACTACCGAAAGTCAATGGTCAGATCGCGGTTCACATGAGCGTAGCCTTCAAGTTCTGACCGAAGAATGCCGCGAAGGCGACTACAATGGTGATGAGGCCCTCAATGATCTGCAAAATAAGTTGATATCAGTGAGTATCTCGTCACGACATGTCCGGTCTAGCTCATCGACTCACGAAAATCCAGGACCAACCAAGCAGTCCAGCCCTGCCCGACATGAAAGATATCGCGAAGGCAAGAAGCCCCGAAAACGCTCCTGCGAAGGTGGCACCGCCCCAGAACATACCGATGCGATACTGCACCATATGCCGTGGGTACCACATCGTGATGCTACGCGTCTTAGACCTGCGGTGCGATAGGTGAAATGAGGTGTGCTCACTAGTAGAACGCCCCTGGTGGCAGGCCGGCTTCGGCGATCCCGAGTAGGATGCGTAGGCTTAGTAGCTGACGGTATCTAAGAAAGGCGTCAGCTATATAATAGCCCACAACAGATCAACAGATGTAGTAAACCGACGTCTTGACTAGACCCATAAGGGTTCTGCATGCCTACGGTTACTCTTAAAAAGTATTATTCTCTGCCAAGTCACGTACGCGATAATCCCCCAGGCAAGCTATGCATTGTCAGGTATGAACGGCAACACTCTACTCGAACATTACTAACCGTACATCCAGGAAGCCATCTAGAAGGACGGAGTCTCTTCAAGAGAAGACTGGCGATGACACAGGTGAGTCAACGAAGTATGGTTCCCATTGTCAAGCATGGCTGACGCACTTGGCAGGGACCGTGCAGACAGAATACGACTGGAGTCGACAACGTCAGTGCTGAACACAGTGACCGTTGGGCGGGAATGCACGTACGACAAAATACATGGTCTGCATCCATGAGTGGGTCGTTCACTTCCGAATGCCAGCTTGCACAGAATACACTCACGAGAGCGATGTTGTACTTGTTACCGGTGAGCTGCAGCTCCGTCAGCAGGCCTTGCAGCTTTGCGTTTCCTTTGAGCATGTGTCGGTGTCCTGCCAGCGGACCATTGTACCATAGAGAAGCACATACCAATGTTACTACGATCGAGCGAACCAACCAAATACATGACGGTGAGAATGGGGAGGAGCCGCATATCGACCTTCCGCCATATGCGCCTTTCCTCTTCTTCGGTTAGGTTCGGCGGCGAGGGAAGCTGGCCTTCCTGATTCTCTGCTGGTACATCAGAAGATGGCGATGCCGCTCGCTCCTCCAACACCTCGATAACAGCCTTCTCTACGCTGCCATCTTGCGAGAGGCGTTTCGCTCTTGCGCTAGACATTGTGCGTCGTTCGGATTTGAGAGCGATGGGGGATTGCTGCGTGGCACGCTCCCGCTGGAGTCATTTAAAGAGTCAAGAGGGATGGTGGCCGTGGTGCAAAGGCACGCGCGACGGTTTTACCACCGTATAGGAGCGAAGCTGCGAACTGTTTTAGACCATTCTGTTGGACATGCACTCTGCCATGAGTCAGCTTCTGGTGGGAGCAGCTGGACCGGGACGGAGGCTTTCCTGCAACAACCAACGGATCTTCGCTCCTCGTCACGCACAACTCTGGGGATGCGGAGGGCCATCACAGGACCACGCCAATGGCGTTTGAGGGAGCAAAGTGGGCAGGTGGTCGGCTCAGCCCAACAATGATAGAATAGATTGCGCGAAGCGGGGGCGTAGACAGGCGTGAGATCCACTTGACCCTCGGCCGTTAGCCGGGCACCCGTGAGGGGAGCCCGACTGGTGTGTGGAATACCGTCAATACTGGTGAGAGCAGACTTCTATTTCCTGAAGGGCCAACAACCTTGAGCTCAACGGCGTCCGGAGAACGGATACTACATGGAACACAGAAGGAAGTTCGTCGAAGACACTACGGACCGTGAGAAGCCATTTTCCTTTCAGTTAAAATGTTTCACAACCACTCCATGAATGACTTCCTCCTCGTGTCCATCAGCTCTCTTCGACAGCTTCGAGACGCCGTAAGCGCTTGTGACCCCCGTCCTATACTGCCTCATCGTTGGGGCGTGGGCCAAGTCAAACCTGGGTGCGACTCCGACTCGTTGAAGTACGGGGCTCTCGAAACGTGGCCTGAGGACGACGTCGTCGTCCGCCATGCCGAAGTAGAAGACGCCTAAACGCGCGTAGCCTGCCTGATCTGCGGGCGGCTGGCGGACGCGGTGGATGGTCGCTTTGTAGTATCCGCCTGAGAGGAACTCCATGCTGTCGCCGATATTCACCGTCTACACGTGCAAAGCTGAGGTCGGGACGCAGACGTGAATAGTGAATAGGCGAGATCACGCACCAGAGCGTTGTCGATATGGCGAACCCAACGCCACTTCCCGTCAGGGCAAAGAATCTGGAGCCCAGAGACTGGCTGGCTCCAAAGGATTGTGATGGTCCCAATATCTATTGGAAAGACGATGAGTGAACAATCGACAGTGAGAGTGAGAGGTGACGAACCGGTGTGTCCCTTCAACCACACGTTGTTCGTCTGGGCTTCTTCCGCAGCCAAACGTGGATAACTGTTTGATGTAATAGGTCAGTGATGGGCGATAATACAGCATTTCCCGTAACGCACTACTTCATCATGCGCGCTGTGGAGTGTATCATGAGTAGATTGGTCATACTCAGCTAGTGGAGAGAACCTACCCGAAGTATCGGCAGGGCTGTCGAAGTTGTGCAAACGGACGAACGTCTCCTCGGGGAGTTCCATGCCTTGAGCGAGCATCCTGCAAATCAGGTTAATCCGGTGCTCTCTTGGAATTGAACAAGCGCAATACCTGAGAAGAGGGTGCATGACGTTGTAATGGTTATGCTCGGTGAAGGCGCGGAGCTCTGGCAGGAAAGGCTCCATTGCGCGTGGGTGCTCTTGTAGCTCCGGATCGGTCACAGCGCGATGTACTGGAACTTCGGGCTTAGTAACGACGTGTCGATATGGACATGCAGACCTACGATTGTACTGTTCGATCTGGTCGCGGACACCATTGCTTATGTCCTGCACCGTTGTTAACTATGTTTGCAGTAGTGATCGGCGACACGCATACCCAAGTCTGCCGCGCTTTATAGCCTTTGTACGAACCAGTTTTCTCAAAGTCCGCAACGAGACGCTTCTTCTCGTCGTCGGGGACCTTGGTAAACATGGCGTCGGCGATGTCAAAGATACGTTCATTCTGTTTAATCGTCAGGAGAATTTGGGCGACTGGTGCTCGTAGTCTCAGCACACCTGAGACCTGCTATAACCGTGATTGACGATATAAAGGAACCCGAACGTGCGCATAGCGTTGCAAACTTGGGCCGCAATCCGCGCGAGGCCTTCAGGGGTTGTGACTTCGGAAAAATCGATAACGGGAAGCGGTGCCCATTCCACTGCGCAAGGGATGGTGAAATTCAGCCAATGGTATACGAAGGGTATAAATCGCGCACATTCTTGTTTGGTAGGCGGGGCGGGAGAAAACGGAGCGCAGGGAGGGATAGTTAGGACAGGCATATTCGCGAAGGGAGCGTAGTTCGAGCTTGAAAGTGTCGTAAAGGAGAATTTGGGCTCGTCGACCAGCTCCTCCCACTATCTAAATACTGTCGGAAGGCGAAGACCACGCTCTCTGGTAGAAAATCTGTGAGCACGAGTTGTAGCTGATTACACACTCTCTCGAAGAGAATTCGGCAGCATGAGGATGATGCCTTCCGATGCGTCCAAGAGGGTCACCGGGACACGTTCTGATAACGGCAGAAGCAACACATGGCGACAAACCGTTGCCTATCACAGATTCTGCAGCGGAATGGATATATCTTATCCTTCGAAGACGGTTCTCTGCGGTCAGCTGTCTTCCAGACACTGTACCCGTCGTGGCGAGGCCCAGCCTTAGCCACAGGCGCCAACAGTATCCACTCTGCAGACGAGGGTTAGTAAAGTGAAAACTTCCCCTAAATACATATAGAAGTAGGGAGTACACACCTAGCCCGCCGGAACGGCTCTCATAAGTATGTCCTTCCAATTCGAACTCCTCCACACTTGGCGTCGCAAGAACAGTACGAACCCATGCTATGTACAAGCACATACCTCCGGTTGAGTAGAAGCCACATCGTGAGCAAAATCGGGTTCAATATATGTGAGATTCAAATGCATGGTCATGCCTGGGAGTGCAGTATCGGCATGAATGCTGCTTGGCATCGAACATCCGGTTTCGTCCGGATTCGCATGGACTAGTACTCACTGTTGACCTATAATGCCACCAAGTTCTTAGTCATGAGCATACTCGCACACAGTGCGTTTGTGGTACGCAGAAACTCTGTTGCGACCGTGCAAGGAAACAGTAGAGGAGACACTAACAAGAAAGAGAGCTTCGGATGTTCGCGCAGGTCAAGGCCAGCAAAGAAGCGCCCCAAGGATCGTCACGCTTCGCGTCGAAGTGGTTTGTCACACTCACGTGATCGTGACGATTGTGGCGGGCCCACGCGCAGTGTCGCGCATCACTCGCGAATTCAGGCTTGCCTCCGACCACCACCTCTCCCCGTTCCATCTCGCCTAAGACGATGGATGACTCCAAACGCATACGAATAGCCTGTAGAATGGGTGAGTATTTTGACTCCGAGGCCAGACTTCCTGCTCACCACCCGTCCCAGTCTGTACGGACCAGTGGCTTGTCACGCACGTCGATTCCTCGTGGTCTGTCTCACAGCTCAAGCATGTTCTCCTCGAGAAATTTGCCAAGGATAGCCCAGGGGTGGATAGAAAGCAACGCTCTATTCCTGTATCTCCCCGCAAGGCCCGACGCCGTTCGCTTTCTCCCATCACTTTCGCCGCACCTTTACGGAAGCCTCGCTTGGTAGCCGCCGAGAGCGCTGCCTTCAATCTAGGCGACGAGGGCGACGCACTTGACCAACCAGAGGTAGACGATGATTCTGAGGATTATGAGGAAGACGACGATGTCAACCAAGTTTTCGCTGATGCTCACCGGTACAAGTACAATACGCGACCATCGACTTCGTCGGCATCAGACTCCCTAGCTCGGCTTCTTCCCGCCGAGGGTTCCGAACTTACCCAGGAGACGACAGCATACATTCTCATGACTTTCTCCACTACCCAGATCCTAGAGGACCGTTTTTCTCTTGAGTGGTACGGCATACATCCAGGCGAGCTGCTTGAGTTACACCCGCTCGCCCACTCCTTCGTGTCTCTACCTCGGTATTCTCTCGACGCATACATTACTCCCTACTTCTCGGCGAAGGTATGGGCGCTTAGAACAACCGGCAACCACCTCGAAACAATACCCCGCGACGCGGGAGGTGATCATCAGGTGGAAGACGAAAGCGATGATGTCAACCTGAGATCGCCTCTATTCCGCGACAAGGGCAAGAAGAAAGTAGGCCTAGAGTGGAAAGAGCGATGGGCTGTCATACATCAAGGCGTCTTTTCCCTGTGCAAGGAACGCCATGTGAGTTTCCTTCAGTGCGTCTCAGTTGACAAAGTCGACAGTCCCGCAGTGCGCGCCGTATGACAAGCATGAGAAGAAGTGTTGATCATTGCGTTTCCAGGACCACCATTCTGCATATACAGCTCCGCTTTCATCCATGCTTTGCATCAAGGATGGCAGTCATCTGGATCTGCCATCACGTTCATCGCGTCGCACTCGCTCCTTGCCCGCACAAAAGCTTTCGCCTTCTCCAGCTTCCGAAATAGTTTGCTTGAAGTTTGCGGATCCAGGTCCACGGCAGCGAACTATGAGCAGCGAATCATACCTCACTTACGAGCGCCCAATACAGGATGCGGACTGTCCTCCACCATCTGGGGCCTGGTGGCGTCGCGGACGTGATACACATGGCAGCCTGAGTAGCAGCCTAGCGTCCAGTGCGAGTGCGCTCATAGGAAGTCCGAGTGGAACCGGTCTCGCAGACATGTGGGATGCCCTCGCGAGACGTGGCAGCCGTTCTGGTTTGGAGGATCTGGATGGGGACGAAAATGCTGTCTGGATTGTCTTGGATATGTTGAGCAGCGCAGGTGGGCGGGGTCGTTCTCTATGCTGGTTGGAAGGCTGACTATATGCTCCCGTTACCCAAGCTTGCTCCCATATACTCCGCGTGCTGCACAGAGAGGGACCTTCAACCTGCGATTCGGCTTTTCTTCCTCCACGCACACCAGCGCGATCTGTGCCCTCTCCTATCGTGTTCAGCACACGGTCATCCTCTCCGATGTCCCCTTCCGACGTTCTCACTCCCGGCCCGGCATCATCATACACTTTCCCTCCTGCGCCTTCTAGTCCCTTGTCTTCGCCGGATTCAGTCGACTTCCCTTCTAGCTCTTTCTCTCAGACGCCGAACGACGCGTACCCGTTCCCGAGCTCACCTGAGGCCGTAGCGTCCGCCCCTCCAACCAGGCCTGTCACTCCCAGGCGCCCCCCTCAGCTACGAATAGACCCGTATGCCACCGACCATGGTGTGCCCTACCCTGATTGGCGCTTGTCACTTGTGCGTAGGGCACGCCGAGCAGGTCTCGGTGCCGTCGGACGCGCGATGGAACTCGTCATGTTCGGAGATGAAGAGGATGACGATGAAGACTTGGAAGACGACTTGGCTATCGAATGGGCACGCCGCGCAAGCGCCGTCGAAGCCTCCCCTATCGAACCACTGGAGCGGCCTCAGTCTCGCCCTCGAGCAGGACGACACGTAAGCGACTCTGCCATTCCTTTCAGTTTCGCCGCTTCTCCCCCTGGAGAGTTCGATTCGCCCCACCCGGAACCTGGAACACTCGAAGACTCGGACGAAAGCGAGAACGAATGGGAGGGTTGGCTTGACGTTGCCATCATGCATCGTCGGCGTGAACGCCTGGCGGAGCGCCCTGCTATCGAACGCACAGACACGCTCGACACCGCCGTTCCTGAAGGCCCGTATTGGAGCACGGACTGGAATACCACCAACGGCGCTTCTCCAGCAGCAAGTACACCCGAACGTGAGCAGGCAAGCCCCTGGCCTCCGGCCCATACACGGGACCAGAGTGGCAGCGAGGCAGAGATGGAGGCGGAGACAGAAGGCGAAGACTCTTCTATACATAGTCACGACCCACCCCTTCGTCCACGGCCGAACTCGTATTACGGTTATCCTCAACCGGCCAAGTCTAGTTCTCGTGGCAGGCATCTCAAACGGGCTGCTGCGCTGGAGCACGGAGGTCGGACGCTATCTAGCTACTCATCTGCGGATTCGCTCCTCAAACGTACTATCCGAACCGCCATTGGCAGCTCTGCGAAGGCGAAGCGTGCGTCTGGTTCCGCGTCAAGCTCCGAAGCAAACCTTGACCCGTCAGCTGAGCCCCCTCTGCCTCGGTCTGCATCCGCCTCGCCCCCACTATTGCCCCCGTCTCTGGCGAGCATGCGAAGTGCCGCGCGATCCCGACCTTTGTCGCCGCTCTGCGCCCAAGTACAGGGCAATGAAGACCGCCGGGGAAGTCCGCGTACGCATCATCCGATCCCATTGCCCGGCATGCCCATGGTCCCTAGCGGGTACACCACCTTTCGCCATTCGGCGTTGTACGGGCGTAATCCGCGCCCTTCTTCTGCGCGCGGGTCTACCCCTGGGGTTGAGGAAGATGAAGGCAACCACGCGGGGTTGGCACACGGACAGTCGATGCAGCGGCTTCCTGTGCCAATGTCGATGATGATGACCACAGTGAGTAGCACCGTGAGCGTTGGGACGGGGAAGGCTCATGGCGGGGGGGCTTCGCGATAAGTGGGTTCAGTCGGAGGAGAGGTCTGGGCCCCGCCTGGTAGAGTAAAGGTTTGAAGTTAACTTACTGTATTTCCCCAGCCCCGACGCGGTGCGTGGTGTATATCATTAATGTATAGGTACTCGTATTCTATCGTAGTTGGTGGTAGATGCCTCGACTGGCCACCTCTTAGTATGGGTTTTTTTGGGCTACCTGCGCAAGCTGCGGATGCCACTCGCCCAAGCTCTTGAACTCCCCCCACAGAATGACCCCAACGCGGTCGCACTGCTGTAAGTAGAGCTCATCCTTCGATGTCAGTTAACATTTGACTGACTTCTACGTCTGATGCAGGACCACGGGTTTCTCAGGTGACTGCTAACTGCGTGCGCGCCGTCTTCTGCGGACATACTTGGAACACCGGGCGCCGCTCACGTTCTTCTCGTACACAATGTCGTCCATGACGGGGTATACATGGTTCGCCGTTCGTGTCTTGGAGCCGCCGCATGCCATGGCCATGTCTCACGGGAAGTACGGCAAGTGTATTTGCAGTACTGTTCTCAGTCGCTCCAGCGAACCTAATCACTATGCGACAGACAGCTTGTTGGCGGGCTCAGGTTGTTCCGCAGTCGAAGCTTATAGCTACTAGGGTGTATATATGCACCTCACCCTCCCATTTCGGTTCGACCTCAAGCGAACCCGGCAGGCCACGATGTCCACTACGGCACCATCACCCTCGACCCCCTCAACCGAGAAGGGGAAGGTCGAAGACATGATTGAGGGCTTTGATGCGGATAGCAGCAAATCATCCAAGTCAGACTTGGCGCCTCGCTCGACGCCTCCATTCACGGCAGAGGAAGAGAGAACGCTCTGGCGTAAGGTGGATATGCGGCTCGTCCCGATAGCGGCAGCGCTTTACCTCGTCTCCTATCTCGACCGAGGCAACATCGGTTTGTGTGGGCCTTTCATAGTCTCATTGACTCGCTGATAAGATGGTGGTCCAGGCAATGCCAAGCTTCAAGGCCTACTCACCCAACTTGACTTGAGCAGCAACCGATATAGCATTGCTTTGGTAGGTTTGTTGTTTCGCACATGGAAGTCCTCTTAACTGGCTCCGTAGACGATGTTCTATCTAGTAGGTCCATTGATCTATCTCATTTCACCCATGAATCGGTCTTCATTGAGTGAACTAGGGCTACTGCGTCTTCACATCACCTGCGAAGTATGTCCTACTTGAGTTGTCGCGCAGGAAACCTGTCAACCGCCCTACGCAGCTTGATGCTCAAACGGTGCAGGCCTTCGAGGTGGATTCCAGGATTGGCTGTGAGTGAGGACAACCGATGATCAGGTACTTACCAACTAACGTTCACGAAGCTTGCATGGGGAATAGTCGCGTAAGGCATCACCCCTCTCTCCGATTGACATTAGGAACTCATACCCGTTCCTTCTTGAGCACCATCATGGGCCTAGTCAAAACGTGAGTCTATGCCCAGAAGTGAAACTGTATCTAATACATGGAACAGATATCCACAATTCGTCGGACTACGTCTCTGCCTCGGAGTCGCTGAAGCTGGCCTATCTCCCGGGGTATACTACTTGTGCGCTTCTCAGCTCCCTACTAACAGAATTCGGCATGCTTACTCTCTATTATCTAGGTTAACCCTTTGGTATCCACGACACATGTTACAGTGGCGCTTCGGGCTGTTCTGGGGTGGCGCGACGTTCTCCGGTGCTTTCTCTGGCTTACTCGCATACGGCATCTCGTTCATGTCAGGAGCTGGAGGACTGCTTGGCTGGTCTTGGATCTTCGTGCGTCTCGCTGCATGACTTACACATCATGGAATGACTAGCAACCTCGTTCAGGTTATCGAAGGCCTGATTTCGATCGTCGTCGCTATCATAGCGTTCCTTGGTGAGTTCCTGGTGCTCATGTGGCATTTTGACCCGCCCATCTCACTCAATGCTACTTTGCGCTGTACGCTCTAGTCTTCGTCGACCTTCCGGAGACAGCCAAATTTCTCTCGCCAAGAGAACGAGCTTTCCTATTACGTCGACTCAGTGCGTAGCGCTAGCCTTGTCATGATGTCCAATGCGTATAACATGACACGACATAGGCGATGACAATGCCGCCGGTGAAGAGGCACATTTTGAGCTACGCCACGTCACAGAGGCAATCTTCGACTGGAAGGTCATCATGGGATGTGTCATAAACGTCGCCGTGACGTCTGGATGTAGGTTGTCGCGCAAACCGTCAGCTCGTATACACACCGTGACCACTCCTCGACGCGTACAGTGTATAGCGGTGCTTTATTCTTGCCGTATGTCCTCAAGTATGATGTCTAGAGGTCTAGAGTAATGATAACACCTTTACCATGGCAGATCGATCATCAACGGGTGAGGTTTGAGGTATTCATGGTACGCGTTGTCTACTAACTTGAACGATGTTCTCTCCACAGGTTTGGATTCGACCCTGCTATTTCCCAGCTGTTATCTGTCCCTCCCTACGTCGTTGCAAGTAGGTCATCGCGCGGAATATCTCACGAGTATTGTTAAGCATTGATTGTTCTAGCCGCGACGGTCATCATTTGCTCACTATATTCTGATCGAATCCGCATGCGCTCACCCTTCGTGTTCCTCGGCCTCGCACTGGCGTTCATTGGTTTTGCGATAAACATATCTAATGCTTCTGTCGGCGCGAGGTACTTTGGCACGTACTTTGTGGTAACTGGAGCCTACCTCGGCGCCCCGATGGTCATCGCCTGGTAACGTTCATGACGATTTGGGTAGTATATATTCAGAGAGAACTCACCCAGGTGTGTAGGCTGGGAAACAACATTGTCGGCCATTACAAGCGCGGCGTTGCGATCGGCATGCAAGTTATGTTCGGGAACATTGCAGCCATCATCATCTGTAACGTTTATCGAGTACAAGACGCGCCTCGCTATATCCCTGGTCGTGAGTATTCGGATGAATGCTATTGTGGTGGACTCTGGGCTGATCTACTCTGATGCAGATACCGCGGAGCTCGCTATGCTTGCAGTGGGCCTTCTCCTCGTACCCATCACCGCCTTCATCTACTTTCACAGAAATCGCCAGCATTCCAAACTCTTGGCTGATCCCAATAGGGAGCTTGGAGCAGTGCGAGGGGGAGTGGAGTACACGGAGCAAGAGTTGAAGCGCATGGGTGATCGTGCGCCTACCTTTCTGTATACTCTGTGAGGTTATGTATTATGGGATTTATAATATGCCCTTGCGAATACTTCTAGCTCGGGGTCAAGGTGCGATCAAATCACGGCAAAGAGAAGAGCCTCTATCGAAAAGGGTCGCAGGCTGCAGGCACTGGATTCTTGCCGACCAGTAACCCCCTTCTGGAGGACGAGCGCGGTCTGGATGGCGCGGTGGAGGAACTCGATAGCGACCTTCAAGTCCGCCTCGGACATGTTCTGCTAGGTGAACGCGGCCTTGCGAATATGGATGCCGCTGAGCCCCTGGGGAGAGGCGTCCCGTGAACTTGAGCGGGCGGAGGTCCCATATAGACCAAGGTAGTTGTCCATGTCGAACGTCTGGAGCTTGTAGCCGCGGAGAAGGAGCTCCTGACCCAGCATTGCCGCGTTCGCGATGACTTGCTCAGCATACGCCTTCCATTCGGCTGGTATGTTTACAAACCTACTACTAGCATTTGAATTCGAGCTTCGCGCCTCTCAGCTGCAGCTCTCTTCTCCTTCCAGCCTGCCCGGCGCTTGTCTTCCGCCCTCAGTTAGGCAGGCGGCCAAACAAAGCAACCGCGCTCTATCGTTCTGTAACATGGGTGTCAATTCAAAAGTACTGTCGTACTCACGTGTATCAGCGTGTATCCTGTGACTCCTCCGCGGCACATACAGGAACCTTTACGAGTACGTACTAGAGTTTGAAACCGGGACATAGAGCGGTGCGTAGGCAGCGTAGTTGGCTCCTCACAATGATGCTTGATTCATTGAACTCTCTTCACAGGTGCGATCGTCGTCCTGCGGCTACTTGTATCTCTTTCACAGCCTCGCCCTTGAACCCAGAGGCTACCTGAAACCGTATGAAATGCCGTACAGTGCCTCCTGGAAGGAGCTATGATCCATTTCTGCTTCCTGCGTTACCAAAGCGAGCGTAATCCAGCTTCCATATCAGAGCTTTACCCCCGACACTCGTAAGCGCTCCACGCAGCAGGCTCTCCACACGCTAGGACTCGCTTTGCCCAACCGTACGGTTCCGGGATATTCAGCTCATCCTAACGCCCTGGCGAATCAGCGGTCGATTTTTTTTGTGTTCTGTCACCGTCATCAGAGCTAGGCTTCAGAGACATGGCGTCAAAGGGGAGTACATAACGTCGTATGCCTTAGCGGATTCCCCACACACCACATCATGTCCGCTGCAGAGCAAGCCGCCGCCATTCAGGACATCTCTTCGGGGTAAGTCCACATGTCAACTGGAACCGATTCTCTTATTCCGGACGCGACTAACATCCAATACTAGGCTCACCGACAATAGAATCCAGATGGCCACCTTCGGTATGTACGATGTTCATGTATTAGTCCATAACACTTACTAGTCTTTCTTTGATTCTAGCTTTGCTGACGTACGAGTACTTCATCACCTTTGACCGGGAAGTCAACCTGTTCTGGAAGCGTAAGCCTACGGGCGCAACCGTGCTATTCCTGTGCACTCGTTATCTCGCCTTGTTGAGCTATAATTGCCTGAGCGCATTAACATATGCTCGCTGGTCTGACTCGGTACGATGAGCGTCCGTGCGTCTCTTGGTGATCTCACTAATTATATCTCAGAGGTACAGTCCTTACACCGAGAATAGGGTAGAGCTGATTGGAAGCGCTCAAACACAGCTGTCTTTCGCTCATCAAAACGTCTTTTCCGTTCCAAATCCTCCAGTATCTTGTCTGGGCTGGTAAGCCGCCGGCACCGCTCGTCTGGAAGAGCGATCGACTGACGTAGGTCCTCACAGCCTTCTCCTCGCTGCGCACCCTGGCGCTCAGCCGTATGAACTGGCTCTTGGCTGTCGTCGTGTTCATCCTAGCTTCCGGTCCGTTCGCTGTCAACGTCGTACGTCGTCCGTTGAGAGCTATCGTCACAACCTCATACCAGTGGTTAGTGGCTTCTGAGCTTAGGCTTGACGGGTGCGAACATCCCGTATATTGGGTGTTCGGGTGGATCAGTCCAGACAGCGCACCAGGCAGTAATGTGCGTGATATCTCCCGACGCTGTGTGATATCTGGTGTGTCCAGTGCGCTCATTCTTCTTGAACAGTGGTAAGCCACACGGCTTCAGTTGGCGCATAGCTGATTTGACGTTGATGGGCATGGATCCTGGTCATGCTATCAGCTGTCTCGATCTCACGCTCCAGTGTGATCGCAGCTGACATCCTCGTTATTGCTGTAACTGGGTGGCAAACGGTTAAAGCTGGGTCGCTCCAGCTTACACTCAGTTGGGACGCGACGCCCCGGACGCTTGCGAACGTATTGTTAAGAAATGGTACGTATGCAGCCGCCTCCGATTTTTCTCGCCTAGGTAGAGTTCACTATACCTATACTGTCTCCACAGGCATGATATATTTCCTGTACGTGTGCAAATGCTACTGACGTCGTGGCGACTGTCTCATCTGAGGACAGTATTGTCGTGACAATGAATACCTTACAGCTCGTTCTGACGGTGGTATCAGTACGTCTCAATCCACGCTCACCTGCCCAATTCCTGATCAGTTGAATTCATCTCACTGGCAGATCGTGTCTCCGGTCAACCAAATCAGCCAAGTGACAATCCTGACCGATCCGTGAGTTCCCACTTAGTTCTACATCAATGTACTCCCACTGACTTTGTTGTTGGCGTTGATGGCCTGTGATGATAGCATGACGGCGATCCTGACTTGCCGTTTCCTCCTTGCGCTTCAGTCAGCCAATCAGGAAGCACTGAACCCCAGCCTCAGCACCCTACAAGGAGATGGAGTCGACGATGTGAATGATACCCTCCGCTTTGCGTCAAGGGTCGTTGACTCGGTGGGAGGATCACTTGCGCTTGTTCCTGAAGCTGTCTCCGAGGACGATACGGACACGGAGTATTGAGCCACGCGAGTGGAGAGTAGTGATGTAGCTCGGGCTGTACGGCGAAGGGTGAATCGCGGCGTGTGCATAGTATCAGACTCGCAGTGGTCGAACTTTCGCTAAGTCGCCTGGGATCGGCGCCTATTCAGCCTTGTACTTTGTCCTTCCCCATCATCACCGGCAAGAGCTGCGACGTCCGGATCCTCTCTTCCGCTTCCTCAGCCAATTTGCACTGTGTATTACGGGTGCGGGCGATACATTGCTCAGATATCTTGACCTCTCACGACCCGTTGGGTGGTGTCGCACGGATGTGCTGGAACGGCTGCACGCGGAGGCCCGCCAGGCTTTTCTTAGGCTGCTTACACTCTGCAGGGCCTCGGCACATCACGGGGTAACATACCCTCATGAAAACGAGTGGTGCACAAGAGGAGAGTGAGAAAACGAACCGACGAAAGATGTGTTTTGACCACTCGTTGAGCCTGTGAAGTCTCACTCATTCGACGGCTACTGGGAACCTGTCGGGGCTATTACAGCGACCGCCATTGGCTTATAGACAGAACAGATGGGCTTAGGATCCGCGAGGCTGCTCTCACGTACCCTATATCCACCCGATCGGCACTGATACTTCAACGCTCACCAGACTGCTCTACTGGAATGTCAACAAGTGGATCCCCGACGCTCGGAGCGGCTATCAGCCTCAAGGGCAGCATTGCGGCCGCCGGCCATTCTGGCGGGTTTTCGCGCAGTTCTGCATCGGATGTGTCATCGCAAGGACCGGCCACTCCTGCTTTCGACGAGAAGCAGCTTTGGAAGTAGGTCGATCTGAGGCTTATCCCTCTGGTTACGATCATGTACGTGGCCGCATTCATCGACAAGACCAACATAGGTATGCTACTACTCTACGAGATGGTTGATATCCGACTCACGATACCCGGGCATAGGGAACGCAAAGATACAAGGCTTGACCTCTCAGTTAGCTCTGACGGGTGATAAGTTAAACATCATTCTGGGGCGTCGTGGTCGATCTTGACGAGAGGATGAGAGTAGACTGATCCAATTTGGCACTGTGTAGACACTAAACTTTGTGGTGAGTATCTGTTCTCGGCTCTAGAGACGTATGCTCATGATTTGGCTAGGCCAACTGTGTATTCGCGCTTCCCGCGAAGTGCGTGCACTACAGGTGGAATGGGGTAGTCTCATTCTGATCTAGTGCGAATTGCAGCTTGTTATTGAAGAAACTGAGGCCATCCGTATGGCTTCCTGGAATCGCCGTACGTGGACTGGCTTTTTCTCAGCTGTCGAGGCACGACTTATTCCCCGCTAGATCACCTGGGGCATTATCACGTATGCGTACTTTCCGGGATACCGTGCATATAGAATATGGAAGGCTGGCTAAATTTTCGGCGAGCAGGACGTTGCACGGAATCGTCAAGACGTGAGCTTTATTGCACTGGACTGTACGTCGTGTGATTTTCCCCCTATCACGTAGGTATCGGCAGCTATTAGCCCTGCGAATTTGCTTGGGCATCGCAGAGGCCGGACTATCCCCCGGGATACTTTACTAGTAAGGGACTCACCCTTCCCATGCGTTCAGTCGGAAACATACTCAGAGCCCGTCTACCATAGCTTGACGCTATGGTATCCACGCCATATGCTCCAGTATCGCATCGGGCTGTTTTGGGGTGGCGCAGCCGTCGCCGGGGCATTCTCCGGCCTGCTCGCGTACGGTATATCGTTCATGTCGGGAACCGCCGGCCTTCTCGGTTGGTCTTGGATATTTGTAAGTCTCCTATCAGCCCTCGTACGTTGATTTGGCTCTCATGACCTCTGCGTCGTTGAAGATCATCGAAGGCATAGTGTCTGTAGTCGTTGGCATCGCTGCAGCATTCAGTATGCGTCGATCCCTGCTTGTGACAATGCGCCACTGACAGCTTCTTGACTTTGCCAGTTTTCGTCGACTACCCTCGCACCGCCTACTTTCTGACTGTGGAACAGCGAGCATTCCTCGTCCAGAAGACTCGTACGACCGGATCATATGCCCCTCGTGCCTCCCTCTCACGGTCGCTGTAGTATACGACAGTTCTTCCGTGGGCGAGGACGAAGAATTCGCGACTCACCATGTCGTCGGGGCCTTACTGGATTGGCAGGTGTGGGTTGCGTGTCTGGTGGAAATATCGATCATTACACCAGGTTAGTCAACCGTTGCACAAGCCTACCACATGCTATCGACTAGGGCGGCGCTGACCCATGCATTGAAGTGTATGGAATATCGCTATTTCTTCCGTAAGCGACTTCGTTGAAATCAAGACTATCCTGCTCTCACACGGTGCACGGCTTTCGGTAGTTCGATCATCAATGGGTGAGGCTGCATGTCGGGATTGACGCTTCTAGTTCCCCGGCATTGACCACGGCGCTGGTGTTATACTCAGCTTCGGCTTCGGGCCAGCAATTTCGCAGCTCCTCAGCGTACCGCCCTACGTGATAGGCAGTGAGTGTGTCCTTGGTGTGCCGGTCATACCCTCGTTGACATATCTTGCACTCAATGTACAGCGGCTATGGTCGTCGTCTGGGCAATCTGGTCGGATAAACTGAAGAGGCGTTCCCCTTTCATCCTACTAGGACTCTGCTTCTGCCTCGTCGGGTTTGCGATCAACGTCTCGGACGTGCCTCTGGGTGCCAAATACTTTGGCACGTTCCTGGTGGTCATCGGCGGTTACGCCGGCTTCCCCGCCATACCCTCGTGGTACGTCGCGACACCAGATGCCTGCGCATGCTGTATGGACTCATGCCAGCTTAGGCTTGGGAACAATCTCGTAGGTCACTACAGGCGCGGAACGGGGCTAGCTATACAAGCCATCTCAGGGCAAGTCGGTGGAATCATTGCTAGCAACATCTATCGCACGCAGGACGCGCCACGCTATATTACCGGGCGTACGTGTCCTATACTCCCAGGGTAACGAAGCAACAGTAACAGGAGTATGCATTCACAGATGTCGTAGAGCTAGCGTTCGTTTCGATGGGTCTTCTAGTTGTTCCGACGGCCGTGACAGTCTACGCGCGGATCAACGCCCGGCGTGATACAGCGCAGCGCGAGGCGAGCGAGAAGGGAGCTCTGCAAGTGTATTCGCGTAAAGAGCTGAAAAGATTGGGAGATCGAGCACCCGACTTCCGATACACCTTATGAATACCCAATGATTCGCAGTTGTGTATCTCTTGATCAATGCAACTACGTGTGCTCTTTCTGACATCCATTCACTCCTATCCATTCTTTTAGTTTTAGTCGTAACCTCCGGTCGAGAGCGAGGGCGGCAGCGCGTCCGATGATGCCCCGCACGGAACGTTGATGTCGTCCGTTAGTTCGAGCTCGATCAGAGCGCCGCTGGTAAAGGCGTCCCACTCGATGAAGCAATTCGACTTCCAAGCCTTTCCGTTGACCTTGACGCTCTGTGAGAGACCCTTCATCAGTAGAGTGCCCCATCTCTTGTGGCATACGCCAGTTCACCGACCTTGACGAAGACGTGACCGCCGGTCCCATCCTTTGGGTTGCCGCGGAAGCCGTTCGCGCGAATCGTGGTGGTGGTGTTGAGGACGGGATTCTTGAACGAGATCTCCGGGAAGTACGGAGAAGAGAGCAGGAATTGACGTGTGGCAGGGAGAGGGTAGAGGCCAGCCAGGTAGAATGCGACATAGCTGCCCATAGCGCCCGAATCTACCGCCGCGGCTAGTGAGCACGCTATCAATAATGTAGGAGAGTGATAGACGCACCGTCGTTTCCTGGAAGGCCGTTCACCGAGGTGTTATAGAATTCAGCGATGACTTGCCGAGAGCGTTGGGTACTCAGGCCGGGTCGGTTGGCGTAGTGGTACATGAAGGGGATTTGCTGGGAAGGTTCGTCTGTGGAGTCGAAGTAGTCCTGGCCGCCGCATTAGGTCTCTAGCTAGGACGCATATAACACCGTGAACAGACAATGGACCTCACCTGGTCGAAGATGAAGTTAAGCCTCGAGACAAACTTTGCATCACCCCCTTGCAGTTCAATAAGCCGGGCGGTATCGTGGGGAGCGTATTGTGAGTACTATGCTCACTGTAAGCCACGTATCTACACGTCATAATATTAGTGTTCTTACCACAATGGGAGCACCTTCATAGAACCCATCGTGATTTTGCGCATTCAGGAAGCAAGTAGAATGCAGTGGGTCGTGGATACTGCAATGTCTCGGATCCGTCAGGTTGAAAACGCCATTCGCGAAACGAGGCTAAAGCTGATGGTTAACGAGTAGCCCCAGGACCAAACTCGTACATACAAACCTGCATGAATCCGACGATATCCTTCTGCCCAGGGAATGTGATGTTGGGATTCCAGACATTCACGAAGTTCTCAGAGCGTTGTGCGTACTACTCCCAATGTCAATACCAAGTACAATGCAGTAACGTGGGCTCGTACCTTCTTCGCATCCCTTGTATGGCCGAGAATCTTGGCCACTTGGGAGATGGTGAAGTCGTCGAACGCATACTGCCATCCCGGATCGTTAGTCGGGAAGATTGTCCCAACGGCATACACTATACAACTGACCTCCAGCGTCCTCGACACCTGCTTGGAGTTCGTGCCACTTCTCTCCCAAACGTCGGAAGGTATGTACCCAAGCGACTTCCAGATATTGATCTGTCTCCCCTGGAGGTCCCAATTCGGAGGTTGCAGTTCCGCATCCGCCAGCAGAGCTTGGTAGAGCGCATTAGGGTCGACCCCCAGTCCTTGGGCATGCTCGTGGAACCTGGTCAAGGTGAGTCGAACGCATGCACATTCTGGATAGTCTTCAACTCACTTCACAAAGAATTCAGCCACTATAGGGTCGCCATCTATGAGAGTAAAATGTCAATCAGGATGTATGTCACATGAGGCCAAGGATGAACTTACTGCTACCACCTTGAATGTATTGCTTAGCCGTCGCTCCTCGGCATTCGGGCAGCCATCCTTGTGAAAACGATGAGTACGTGACGGGCCCATCTCTGAGGGTAGACGAGTTACCTTCGTGCTGTTGTATGTTGAGCATGCCCCGGACAATCCTTGCGAACGTCGCAGGATCATGGAGTGCCATCAACGAGTATAGCGTTCGGTAGGTGTCCCACTGTCTAGAGTTCAGCTCCGAGCGATTTGAGAGAGGAAAAGTTCACGCACATTGCAATAGAACGAGTCGAAATACGGTTCTGTGGAATTCCAGTGTGGGTTCTCTCCGGTATCTGTAGCCATTTATTAGTGAAGAATCTAGTAGCAAGAAGGTGGGCCTCACAGTCGGCTGGAGAGATATGCGTCCTGTATAGAGAACTATAGAACAGATCCACGATTTCTGGATCAACGCCTGAGGGGTTGACTTGCACACGGCCGAGCAGTTCGCTCCACTGCGCTCTGGCCGCTGAGCGCACGCCTTCGAAGTCGAAGTCCGGGATTTCTGCCTCCGCGTTCGCACATGCTTGCTCCGAAGAAATGAAAGAGACTCCAACACGTGCAAGTATCGATGTTGTCCCTGTATGTTCAGCTCTTCAGCACCCACCCATCCATGTCGGAAGAAGCGCGTACCGTTAGGATTGGGGGCAAAAGTGAACAGCGCTCCCAATTCGTCGATGAAGCCTGGACCCATGCATTCAGATGACTCTTTGGGCCAGATCGAGCGAGACTCAGACTCACTCGTATAGAGTTGTGTGAGTGTCACAGTCTGCTTCACGGGGAAGTCTGCCAGCCATGCGCCATACTCTTTCGGCGGTCCCTAAGAGGCTACGTCAAAAACAGTGTCGCAGAGAGCGACAATAAGCTCACTAGGTCATATCCTTCCCCTTTGAAATCGACGCAAGTAAACGCGTGGTATCTCCCAGGCCCGAAAGAAGCCTCGAAATGCGCCCCGCCTGTGCAATTTGTTACATGTCGTATTCGCAACACTGCAATGACCAGAGACTTACCTGTGACCCGTGCAGTGTCGGGGTCAAGTTCCATGACAGGGTCTGTACTACTCCTTATCCCATCGTTCGTGATATCTACAACGATCCGGGGTGTCTTCGTCGCCTTGAGGAACGTGTATCTGAGGGGGGGTTGAAAAAATGCGAGCGAGCTGCTATCCAGACACTGACCGATGCAACGCAGTACGCCGGGTCGAGGTCAACTCAACGCGAATGTCAGTAGACTATTTGACGCTGTGTGAGACCACGAGCCGCATCAGTATCCAAGGTACTAGCGGATCGTACCAGGTTTGTTGAGAAGTATCCTGGTTCGGCTGCATCGTCAGGCGACCCTGCATGCCTCGAAGCGTCAGAAACTCCACGCGTCTATGGGTAATTGGAGACAAAATACCATCTGCCAGAACCTTGCGTAACGTCTTCCGTCCATCCAGGGACGCCTGGCATTCCTCGAAGGTGTTTCCCACTCCGCATGAAGCAAAGGGCCAGAGTTTAAACAATGAGAGAGGGACAGCCTAGGCGAACACAGTAAGTGGCTGCTACCGCTGATGACGGGCGCACTGACTCCGCCGGTACCATCATCGTGCAGTTGAGAAAATCCAGTAGCGTTGTATATTGGGTTCGCATCGTAACCCGCATGCTATGAAACGACGCTTAGGATCAGATTCAGCGTGGGCAATACGGCAGATTACACACGTTTCCAGGTGAATCTGTGTCCATTCCGACCTTCACCATCCCGTGAGGGAGAGTTGCACCTGTTCAGAGTGAGCCGGGCGAGTCAATACTTCTTGGTGTTCTGTGAACCCACCAGGGAAGACATGTCCACCGTTCGTCGTTCCGACGAACATATTGACCCGACTCGCTGCATCTTTGATGAAAACAGGAGAAGATGATGATTCACCAGCAGCAGAAGCTAAAGTAGAGCTCGGCGCAGATGCATTCGCAGATGTTTCGGCACACAGAATCGACGCGCTATACCCGAGCACAGCGCCCAAGCTCACAGCTTGCCGTAGCAGTAACATGATGACGGAGAGGCGTCAGCGGTGTCCAATGCGTTGCATTCCAGCGAGACCACATTTATACTGGGCCCCGACAGCAAAGAGCCCGAAGACACAGTCGATCAGACTCCTCGCGTCGTCTGCAGCTGCATCCGCGCGTCTGGAGCCCCGCCGCCGGCCCTCTGTGCGACGGACACATGACTGGTGACCATACTTAACGCAAGCGAATATACTCAAAGAAGCGGGCACGATGCAGAGAACAGTGGACATGTGAGGCGTAGGCATCACGTACTAGTCAAGCCCGCGATAGGATCCCCGGACGCGGCGGGCGTAGGACGGCGCAGCATGGGTCGGTCGCGCCGGTCGCGGTCCAAGTCAGAAGGTGGTGAGAGTTTTGAGACTCGCATGACTTACACGTGCGCGAGGTCTGCGGATGATCAGAAGGGTTCCGTATGCTTTAAGGACATCCTGATGTCTTTCGATGCCAGTAGTGTCAGTCATATTTGAACAGGACAATTGAGGGTTACGTACGGTGACAGAGGAATATCCGCGAAGACTTCTTTTGCAGCGGTGCAAGTGTGGAAGCACGAGGTCAGCATCCGTTACGTCCGGCACGCAGCTTCGCGAAGTCACGCGGGCGGTAGAACGTCAGAAGGTATAGCTTTACAGAGGGTGTGATCCAGAGAGTCGTCTATTATACACTTGGCCGTACTGATACGCAAGGCAATCTCAAAGCCTCTACTGATACATGATATGCCTGTGGGGTCAATCAGATTAACCATTGCAATGACACGAAATTCAAGAACGTACGCGGTATCAAACTGTTCCATCAGGTCCAAGACCTGCTCAAGATGTCCAAACGACAGCGTCTCGTTGCGCCCGGCTGCGAGCGCCCCCGCTGTCTTCACGACGTTCTTGATCTGCCGCCCATTGACCTTCTTCTCGCCGAGGGATCGCAGCTCGTCCTTCGTGAGACCGCCATACGGCACGTCCCCGTTCACCTTCTTGAGGAACGCGAGCCAGATGTGACGCTTGGCGTCAGGAGAGAGGTCTTGGTAGCGCAGCGAGACGTGGATCCGCGACTGGAACGCCTCGTCAAACACGCGGACCCGGTTCGTCGTCAAGAAAAGGATGCCGCGGAAGTATCTGTAAGCGTCGATCATGTCAGCTCTTTCATGGATTAGTGAGTCGAGGGACACAAGGGGCTGCTTACTCGAGCTGTCGGAGGAACACGGCAACCATGGCGTTCCGCTCGATGTGTGCGAGTGTGCGCTCTTCCAGGAATACGTCTGCTTCGTCGATGAGCACGACGGCTCCCCATATCGCCGACACCTTGAGGATAGAGGTGAGGCATTGGTCTAGGGCTTCTGCGTGCGTCCCGAGATCAGCCGCTCCCACAACGTACAACGGCTCTGTTGGAAGGGTCACAGACAAGGTCAGAGGTGTAAACAACATAACAAATACTCGTGAGACGTACTTCGCACGTCTATTTGGAGCATTTCGGCACCGTTCAGCGTGGCTGTTATGGGCAGGGACAGACGCACTTACATTCGCTCATAGCTTCCGCTGTCAAGCTCTTGCCTATGTGAAGACAATAGTGAGCACACGATCCAAATCGCTATATCCGCACTTCACGTACCGGTTCCCGGGTTTCCGAAGAGATTGATGACAAGACCATGCCCTTTGCCAGAGACGAAATCATCAAACTTCGACGAGGTGCCTGCGGCGTGTGATTCTACCAGGGTCTTGAGCACAGTCTTGTGCGCAGGTGGGATGACCAGCTGCTCAAATGCCTCGTCATTCCACTCGAACGGCTCTACCCTCTCAACGATGAACTCCACTACAAGTGCAGACATTAGCGCCTTGCGTTTTATCGCAGCTACTGGCACGCGGAATAGGGCACGTAATGAGTACTCACAGAACTCCTTGTCTGTGAAACTGAAGCCATAAACGATAGGCGAAGTGAGGAGCAGCTCCTCGTCGGTGAGCGGGCGCGCATCCGGGTCTCCAGTCGATGTGCCGGAAACGGTGCGCCGCGCATGTCTATCTATATCTTGTCTCGACAGCGTCTTCGTCACACGGGGCAGCATAGGGTAGTTGGGGACGGTGTCCGCGAACGTCTCTGTGGACACATACCCACACCGGTCAGCTGGTGCTCCCACATCCATGGGACTGGGATGGGCGGCGCTACGTACTTCGGTCTATCATGATCCTCGAGTTTACCTGTTATCGCAAAAACAGCTCAATCTCAAAGCTGGATGTCACCGCAGGGCTGTCACGTACACTCGACTTTACGTATGCTCTCTCCTTGAACTTGAACGCGAGGCCACGGTATGCGACATGGTGCATGCCGCCCGCCACTTCGGCCCACTTCTTCCCGCGCTGGATCAGCCTCTCTTTCAAGCCCTCCACGCCCCCAGGGCCAGAGTAGTACTGGATAGGATACGCGACGAGCGTAGAGATCTTCTTCGCCCCTTTGAACCGCGGTACGTCGATCACTCTCCCCAAGCCGGCATACCCGAAGGTGGGTGGCGCATCGTTCTCAGCTTTAGCGCCGAGCCCCGTGCCGAGTTCGCCGAGGTTGTCTGCAGGGCTACCAATGTCGACCTCGATGTACTCGAGGACAAGACGCCAGAAGAACTGCATCTGCTGCTCTTGGGATGTCTTGTGTGTGAGAAGACCTGTGGGATCGTACGCAGCTGATACAGCGGCCTGTGCATCCGCCTTCTGGCACAGCTCGGCATGGACAAGCCGGAGGGCGCGGGGCTCAGACGTGACGGGGCAGAGCGTGTATACGGTTGTCTTTCCAGGGACAAAAAGTGCCCAGAGGAGGTCGAAGGTGATCTCACCATGCTCTAAGAGAGACGCGAGAGTATCGAGGGTCGATGAGTAGGTCTCTTTCAGGTAAGACAGGAGGTGGCTCAAGTGCTCGTGGGTGCGGCGGAGTGGCGACTCATCGGGCTCATCCGTCAACTTTCCCGCAAGGCCTTCGGCATGCGCAGTGAGCTCAGGATACCAAGACAGGAGCGTGTTTGGGTCGATCTGAGACACAGATTGAGTTTAGTCTTCTTGTTACCCTTTGTCCCAGATACGGCTTACTCTGAGTGGCTTCGCCGTCCAAGAGATGCCTTGTACGTTGCCAATCACGTCCTGTCCGACCTTGACGAGCTCAGGGCTGTTGATTTGGAGGGACGTCGTAACGTTGAAGGTGTTCGCCTTGCCATCTTGGCTGTAGTTGAATTTGCGGATGACGGTGAACGCGTACACCGCGTACTTCGACCCGTCATTCTTGTTCACTTTGTCCTCCTCGTGGGACTGAGGCGCTGGCTTGATGATCCAGCGGTTCTTGAATGTATCATGGATCTCATGGAGGTACTTGATCTCGAGAACGCTGCCTGGAGGGCCCTCGGGGATCTTCTCTACGGCCGCTGGGGTCGCCTCATCCATCGGGTCCATCTCGACTGTATCTCCGCTCTGAGCAGGCATAGCAAAGCCTGGGCCACCATCCTCTCCCGGAGGGAAGAACGCGATAGTGGGGCTAACCACACGGGCGTTCATACTCGACCCTAGCACAACGAGATTGTCACGTACTTTGCCGGCATAGCCAACAGTTGCCTTGTCTGCATTCGCTGAATGCGCTGCTGCAATTTTTGACCTTGCATGTTAGAGGTACGAGTGGCGGTGAGGGGGGAAGTGGTGGGGCTGCTTTATTGGTCTCCTAGGGTGGGTTGATATACGTATCAGCCTCGTGGGCGGCACTGCAGCAGATCGGATCTGAATCGACGCACAAAGAGTGTTTGAATGTAGCAGCTTCAAGTAATTCGCCGGCTAGCGCAGTCAAGCACAGAGCGCTGAGAAGTATAAAGACCTGCTACTAGGGCCAGGAAGCCTGAGTTTCGCCACAGTTATCGATGACGCTGCAGCACAGATTTATCTCCAGCCTTCGCGCCCGTGTAGTAACTGAGGCCAACCGAAGCGCGAGGAGTGGTGAACTGGCTATTAGATGTTTTGTAAGGGAGTTGTTGGTTCATAGCTATAGAGTCCGCTTACACCTGTCGCACTAGTCAAGGTTGCCAAGTAACCGGGCCAACGGACATTGAATACTGCGATTCAGAGTCAGAATCTAACCCAGAGTGGTTACTGCGGCGTTGCCGGCACCGGACACGGTTGCTGTACAAGTGACTCAGGCAGCTCATCATCACTGCGGCAACGCGAGCTGGACCATCCAACCATAGAAACGCAGGCAGCTCGCGTTATTGCAACGTGATATCCAGCGATTGACACTGGAGGAAGGAAAGTAGCAGAGCTGAACCTCACAGACCTTCACTGAACTGTACGAGTCCAATGTAGGCTGAGGCAGGCAGCGCAACACTCGTTGGTAAAATATCAAAAAGTGAAGAACTATACAGCAGCGACGACAAGGACAAGGACTCTGAAGGAGGCAGGACGAGAGCAAGAAACTGACCGCGACTCTCGGCGACTGCGGCGTGGTTTGAGGCGGGATTCACACGAGTCTGATCCGCCGGGATTGCCACATTAGACGACAAGTTAGCGCCTAATCTCGGGGCGAACACAATTGCTTTGAAACGCCTTCGCTTACACAGTTACTGTCAGTAGCAGACTCGTACAACCATACTTTCACGACACACCCACACGCAGTCTTCTAAGTGGCAGCACTCTGACGTGCAGCTAGCAGATACCACGAGGCCAGCGAAACTGGAATGAGACCTTCGACACGCCGATCCACGTTCTATGCCCCTGCTTGCATGTGAACTACTTTGTGAGGTCGAAGGCATTGCGGGTGGATATATCTCAAAGGACTCTGTTCGCAGAGTCTCGTGAGTACGCAACCTCTGGCGAAAGGCACGCCATCCTTCCCCACACTTAGCGCTCATCCTCATTCAAGTTCCAGCTGACGGTGATAGCTCAACGCCCTTGTCACTAGTCCTGCAGCATTCAGGGCGCCGATGTGCAAGAATACTCTTCATGGGAAAGAAGAGCTGCCTCGTTTGCGATATGCTCGGCTATATCCTCTCCATGCTACCCAGTTATAACCACCCGCCCCACCTCAACTTGCGAGTAGCCATTGAGCGTGCGTATTCTGGAGCAGATATGGACATGTGTAAGACGACCTCGTATCAGAGCCACTAATTCGGGCCATGGAAAACCGTGCTGGCGTGTGTACAAGCACACGATGCCCTAACGCTCCGGTTATAAGAGCCCACGAATGGCCCTGGGGTACGGTGCCTCTCGCACCCCAACTCCGGCGAGTGCGCACTCCTCCGAGACCTCCTCATACCGTTGACGCTCTCACGCCCTCAAGGTTCTGTCAAGGCTTGGCCTTTCGGCTATCCAGCATCCCAAATGGCCGTCATAACGAAAGACGACGCGGAAACGCGTAGCGCGAGCATCGAGAAAGCTGGCGAGGACTCGATCGCGGAGGAGGCCTCCGTGAAGCCGGTGGTTGCGTACGGTGGAGAGGAAGCGCTACCACCACCGCCCGACTTCACGCCAGAGCAAGTGAAAGCGCTGTACAGGAAGATCGACATGCAGCTCATGCCCATCTTGACGTTGATGTATCTCTGCTCTTTCCTGGACCGAGGGAACATCGGTATGCCTTGGTCGTCGTGGATACAGCACTGCGAAGAGGGGTTGACACACATTTTTGCAGGAAATGCGAAACTGCAAGGGCTTTTGACGCAGCTGGATCTAACAGGGAACAAGTACAACATCGCCTTGGTATGTACCTTCCGTCCGATACATGTGACGGTTGCTCATAACACCTCTTAGACGATGTACTTCGTCGTAAGTGCCGCACAAACTCACGGATTAGAAGGCATTTGCTCAATCCACGATAGCCTTACTGTTTATGCGAATGTCCCGCGAAGTGCGTTGTTCCCTCCGTCAGATAGATTTTTAGTCGAACTGACATGTGCATAATCCCCGCGTAGTCTAGTCCTGAAGAAGTTCCGTCCATCGAGATGGCTACCAGGGATTACGGTTAGTTATCAACGCCAACTTCACGCGCTTTTGGCTGACGGTGATGCTCAGATGGTATGGGGGATCATAATGTGAGTTTGTGCAGATGACGCGCCGTCTCGTCAACTTGCTAACCCTGATAACAGGACGCTCATGGGCTTGTGCAAAAAGTATGTCTAGATGCATGCGTGATCTTGCTATCTAGCTTACCTCGGACAGCTACCCACAACTAGTCGGTACGCGCGTTTGCCTCGGAGTCGCTGAGGCAGGTCTCTTCCCAGGAGTCGTTTACTAGTGCGTGTTATTCATTATTCGTTGAGCTAGTGGCACGATTCTGACTGCTCGAGGGTAGCTTGACACTCTGGTATCCGCGCCATATGATCCAGTACCGCGTCGGCGTCTTTTTCGGAGGCGCGACGCTCGCTGGGGCGTTCTCAGGCCTGCTCGCGTTCGGCATTTCATTCATGTCTGGTACCGCCGGCCTACTCGGTTGGTCTTGGATCTTCGTGGGTCTTGGTATTTGCATGTCCAGGATATATGTTGGGTTGGCTAAACTCTCGAATAGATCATCGAGGGTCTTGCCACGGTCGTCGTTGGATTCATCTCCTTCTTCGGTATGTCACTGGGATTCTATAATTATGGTCCTCAAATGCGCTACTGAGCTATTTGTACAGTGCTTGTGGACTTTCCGCACACAGCCAAGTTCCTTACTCCTGAAGAGCGCGCGTATGTCGTTCACCGTAAGAGTACGTATCGCCCATCTTTTCCTTTTCTTACGGCTCTGCCTACTCACCCTCGCCTTCTGCAGAGTACGACAACTCGTCCGTAGGCGAGGAGGAGCACTTCGAGCTGCGCCACATATGGGAGACCCTGAAGGACTGGCAAGTGTGGCTACACATCCTGATCTACATGTCGGTCATCGCCCCGTGTGAGTATTTGCACCCGTACCCACCCTGTGTTTGTTACTAATGGCGTCACTCCGCAGTGTACGGCATCTCGCTTTTCCTTCCGTAAGTCCCTTCATGGTTCAGCGTTTGGCAGCTTGATCCACTCATTGGTACATCGACGGGATAGATCAATTATCAACGGGTAGGCGTAGTACTCACCGAGCCAGACGCGACTATCTGACAGCTGCGATGCAGGTTCGGCTTCACCACCGCCATCTCGCAGCTCCTTACTGTCCCACCATACGTCTTCGCGAGTACGTCTCCACGATCTCGGCCTTCCGCTCATCCCTCTGATTCAATCCTTCTCACCTTCAGCTGGAACTCTCCTCTGGTGGGCGATATGGTCTGACAAACTCAAGATGCGGTACCCATTCGTGCTTTCTGGCCTCGTCTACATCCTCGTCGGGTTCGCAATCAATATCTCCAACGTGTCCATTGGCGCCAAGTATTTTGGCACGTTCCTCGTCGTCGCAGGCTCGTACGCGAGCTTCCCGGGCGTCGTCGCTTGGTGAGTAACCCATAACTCCTTCTACGTACTGTAGTCCGTCGACGTGGGAATGGGAGTCTGACCGAGCTGGGCGGGCCTAGGTTGGGGAATAACCTCGCAGGACACTATAAGCGCGGCGTAGGGATGGCGTTACATATCGGCATCGGGAACTTCGGAGGTGCAATTGCAAGTAACATCTACCGCACACAAGATGCCCCGAGGTACATCCTAGGCCGTACGTGTTTTTATCCTCGTGTCGCGTTATCAACACACAGCGTGCCCTCGCTGACTGCTTGTTCGCATGTAGACGGCATCGAGCTCATGTTCGTTGGCATCGGGTTCATTACGGTTCCGATCGCGGTTATTGCCTACAAACGCATCAACGCGCGGCGCGACGCGCTTATGCGTGAGGCGAACGAGAAGGGCGAGCGCCTTTCACCAGAGGAGCTGAGGAGGATGGGCGACCGTGCGCCAGACTTCCGGTACACACTTTGAGTAGGAGAAGGCGAGGATCTGAGAAGTGCGCAGCAGCTGGAGGGGCCAGTACAGACGAAAAATGGTAAATGTATTGTATGCGCTGGTGCATTGTAAGCTATCCCGAGGGCGTCACGTATGGATAGATGGTTGGACTCGGCCACTTGTTGCTTAGCGCCCATCCGAACACGATCAGGTGATCGCGTTGAGTATAGACGCTGGACTCATGCCCGGCTTCTCCCGTTGGATTCCGTAGCGCCCTAGCCCCGCAGGACGCGCTCAAACTGCAGCTGCTTTTCCTACCATCCACCACATCTTCGCTGCTTTTGGACTACACCGTCTACCTAACCACCACAACTGAGCTGTCTGACCAATTGAACCGTACACTCTGCTGCAGATCTCTTGTGCGATCCCCCAGCTATGAGAACTAGCAGATGAAAATACCCTCCCAGCGCGATGGCTATCTGTCGATGCGCCAGGCAACGCCCATACGGTATCGGTGGCAGGCACCGTGATGTAGGACTCTCTGGAACTGAACCGGCATGAATATAGGCAACTTCACGGTACGTTTGTGTCGCTTTCCATACACCTAATCACATATTACACTCGCCAGTTTGAGCCTCCTTCGATAACCTGGCCTTTGCACTTCTGTATTACGGGGAAATAACGCTAGGAAACTGCCTCAACTGCTCTATATCGCGATGGGGGAACTCTGTCCTATATACGGACAATTCCTGGAGAGGAAAATAACGACCGAGTTGCCATCTAAAGGCGAATACGGAACGCCGGCCACATGGGCTGTATATGATTTTCTCGGGCCTGGTGCCATGTGTCCACAACCTCCTCCAGTCTCTTCACTAAAGAGGCTCTCGCCCAAGAACTGAAGAACAAGCCTCCAAATGCATTCTAAGTCACGTCTCACTTGGTGCTTGCTGATCATTACTACATCGCTCCAGGCAACAGTAGCGTCAAAACCCCCCAATGATGACCTTCCATGATTCTGCCATAGAATTTGCTTCACTAGCCATCTGTTGCACTCGACTTCTGCCGACGGCTGCCCAGCCTGCGTTCCTACTTTACGGATTACTCAACACGGTGGTCATGGCACGAGAGCAAGGAGAGCCGCATGCGCACCGGTCCCGAATTTCACCGTCTGTGAGTGAATGAATGCGCGATAAATGTCTTACTCTGCCGCAGAAGCTGGCAAGGCTGCAAACGCAGTCACGAGCGTGCATCAGGCGGGATGCTCGGAGGGTGGAGCTAGGAAGCGTAGCGCATGGCGAGCGCGCTTCCTTCGCTTCTGATCCTCCGTTGCTGCCCGCCTTCGCCGCCCTCGTCTCTTTCGCGCGCATCCCGGACGCGTTCTTCCTGAGCACTCTCAGGGATTCAACGGCATCTCGTGCGCTCGCGCAAGGATGGAACCTTGACCGCCGTACGGCAGTGCTCACATGGCCACGTATCGCCCGCCAAACCGCATCGCACCTTCCGCCGGCATCACAATCTCTTATGGTGTTCGTCGCATCCGCTGCTATCGCCGTTCGTGCCGCAACGCACCTCGATGGTCGATTTGTCCGCGCCGTGCCGCATCTCAGTAGAGAATGGGCGGGTGACATCGTCCATAGAACCGAAGAGACGATCATGGGTTCGTCGCGCCATGCGATTTTCGCCCGCCGGAATGTACGGTATGCGTTGTGCTCTGTGGTTAGCTGTTCGCCCAATTGTGCTCTCCTGTCGTTTCCTGCATGATCGTCCATCCGCGCTGTGAGGCCCGCCGGCGCGGGCTTCCTTGGCGAATGCTTGTACGCAGGGATATAAAACGCGTTCACCACGGTTTGTCTTGTTCGACGACCCACAGGTATAGCCATGGGCCGTGCTCTCACCTCTCTCGTAGCTCTCCTAGGAGCTACGCTCTTATTCCCCTCTCAGGGTTCTGCGGGCAAGGGCAGACGGGCAGAAGCCGACGTACCCATCCCAGACCCCGCCAGCCATGTGAACCTCTTCATAGGCACAACCAGTACTGGACACGCGTTTCCAGGTGCGTGTCCCAACCTCTTGTGTGGATGAAACCCTCATAGTAACTGATATTTAGGTGTCACCCTCCCGCATGGAATGGTCAAGGTCGGCATGGACACCGACTCTCCGGATAATGTATGACATAGTGCATCATGGTCGCAGTTTCATGCTCGGACTTGGCACTGAGACTCCGTTAGCATGCGGGATACGACGCCAACCCGTCCTTCTCAGCAACGGGCTTCTCTCAGCTGCATGACGACGGCACGGGAGGGGTGAGTTCCATGCGCATCTTGGCATCTAATCAAGCTCGCCACTGACAAACCTCTACATGCTACTCTAGTCTGTACCGCTATCCCTATGGAAAATCTGGCCTTTTGCGTCGTGTGGGGATGATAACAGGTTCGAAGTCTGCCCGTGCGACATCAACTCGCGTAAGGTCCTCCGGAAGACGCTGGCAGATGGTAAACCATTTCGATGCTTGTCCAAGGCCGCCGAATGTTTCAACGTCCTTTCCAGGATCTCCTGATGATGCGGCAGAACCTGGATACTTCGCGTCCAACCTCGTGGGTATCCCTTCTATGTCCCTTAGTGCACAGCAGGCTGTCCTGATGTTCCCGTCACTTACAGTCAACCGATATCCGTGTCGAGTTGACCGCCACACGCCGTGCTGCACTCCACCGGTACGCTCTCGACCCTCCGTGTAGAGCGGAGCACTCCTCGTACTGAACTCCCGGAACTCAGCTACACCTTCCCATCAAGCGCAACGATCCCTCGGATAGTCGTAGATATCACGAATGACGGGCAGCAGAGCAACTCGCTCCCCATTGTGCATATCGACTCGGACACTGGCCGGGTTACAGGCGGTGCGACGTTCGCGGCGAGTTTTGGTCCCGGCGTGTACCGCGCATACACGTGTGTGGATTTCAAGGGTGATGGGTTCGACTTGGTAAGTCATCAAGTTGACTGTTCAATGTTTGTATGCATTACTGAACGATACGTATAGGGCAAACCGTCGGAGTACGGTACCTATCTCGGTAACTCGCCGATCCGCGGGCTCGTGGACGGTATCCAGGAGTATACAGGTACGCATATATGCACTGAAATGTTCATATTGGGCAGCTGGTTCATGTTCGTCATGGATGTAGGCTATCGTAGCGAGCTCGGGGCGCTCCTTGGGTTCAATCAGAACGGGAACGGTATGTCGTCGTTCTCATCCGTATGCGTTTGCAATGTCCGAAAGCAGCCCCATTCACAGGCGAAACGAAGATCTACGTCCGCGTCGGCGTGTCCTTCATCTCGACCGTGCAGGCATGCTCTAACGCCGAGGCCGAGATCCCCTCGTTTGACTTTGACGGGACGCGCTCTGCGGCACGCAACACGTGGAATGAGCTCCTGGGTCGTGTGCAAGTCGAGACCGACGGCGTGGATGACGACACGGTCGAGCTGTTCTACTCATCCTTGTATAGGACGCATATCTCTCCAGCAGACTGTAGGTATCCAAGGGTGTGCCTTGTGGGATTGACTAGCTGAGTCCCTGGATACGCATAGATTCGGGAGAGAACCCCCTCTGGGACTCAGATGAGCCTTACTATGATTCGTTCTATTGCAACGTGAGCTCGCTTCCATGCTCTGCTTGTGACGCCATAGCTCACTACGACATGTCTGTGTCTGCTATCCACAGTGGGACACATTCCGCACGCTCTACCCGCTCATGTCGTTGCACGACCCCGAGAACTTCGCTCGGATCGTCCGGGGCATGATCAACATCCAGCAGCACGAAGGTCCGTCATGAAGCCATGGACTCAGTTGCCGGGTGCTATGGATCTGACCTCGCGTTTCAGGCTGGCTCCCGGAATGTCGTGGTGCGACCGCGCAACAGTGGATCCAGGGCGGAAGCGGTGCGTGCGCCGCCCAACATAAGCGACAGAGACGATCTGACCTCTTTGGCAGATGGAGATCCTATTTTGGGTGAATTTTTCGTCAAGTATGTCTCATACCGCCCCTCTCCCTCCACTGCAACGATCCACTGAGCGTGCGGAATACAGGTTTGCAGACCAAGCCGCATCGCTTGGTGTCTCCGCAGATGCGCTGTACAAGGCTTTACTGGCCGACGCCGAGGATCAACCGCCAAACTGGGACTTGCAAGGTCGGCAGGCGAACGCGTGGAAGCAATATGGATACATCCCACAGGACATCATCGAGGCTGGCGGGGCGAACACGAAGCAGGTCTCGCGCGCGCTTGAGGTACGTATAGGTTTCTGCTCGAGCGGGGAATTGGGCATGGCTGATAGGCGCGGTAGTATGCGTTCGGCGACTTTGCAGTGTCTCAGGTCGCGAAGGCGATGAACAACAGCGCGGACGGAGACAAGGTGGGTTCGCGGGCTCTTCTATCCGAGTCAGCCTTGAATAGCTCAATGGGTCTCTGGCATGTGTCGCAGTACGCCAAACGCGCGGGTAACTTTGTCAACGTCTGGAACCCGAACATGACAGTGACGGGAAGCGAGTCCATCTTCCAGGGCATGGTGCAGGTATGTGGCTCTTCCAGCCTCTCGAGCTCAATTCAGGGAAACAAACATAGCCTATTTGCTGCAGCCGCGGTTCGTGAATGGGAGTTTTGGATTCACCGACCCCAGCCATTGTAGTCCGAATGACAACAGTGGCGACAACTGCTTCCTGTTCAACACGAACTTCGATGGATTCTACGAATCATCGCCCATCGTCGTAGGTCCATTCATGCTCTCCCGGCAAATGCTAGATGGCTGATGCTTGCCCGCTGTGTAGTATTCGCAGTTTGTTCCGCAGGATACGGCCAAGCTGATCGAGTTGCAGGGTGGCGTGGACAAGTTCGTCTCCCGGCTTGACTTCATCTTCGACCAGGTGCGCTTCCATTATTGAGTTGCCTTTCTGAATCATCTCTCAAGGGCTGACGGGTGCCTTCATAGAACTATTTTGACTCCACCGACGAGCCTTCACAGCAGATCCCTTTCATGTATCACTACGCGAACAAGCCAGGCCACAGCACGCAGCGCTCGCGCCAGGTACTTGCTCAGCACTTCAGCACAGGAACCGATGGGCTCCCAGGGAACGATGGTACGTTCCCTCTATGACACCCTTTATCTGTTACGTGGATTGGCACATTGACGCGACGTGCTGCAGACTCGGGCGCAATGGCGAGCTACGTTGCGTTCTTCCTCGCGGGCTTGTACCCCGTACCAGCCACGAAGCAGTACCTGCTCTCCTCGCCATTCTTCCCGCAGATCTCGTTCTTCAACCCCGCTTTCAACTCCACAACCACGATCATTGCGCACAACTTCGCCGGCAACCCCTCGGACGGCACAGGAGGCACCGTCTTCGTACAGGTGAGTTCAGACCATCACCCAGGACCACGGCGGCTGCGCTCGGGTGGTTGAGCGCTTGCTGATCATGCTATGATCTGCAGAACGTCACGATCGACGGGCAACCGGCGAAGTCGAACTGCTTCCTGGACTGGGACGTGTTCCAGCGGGGTGGGACGGTCGAGCTTACGCTCACAGGCGATATCGAGGTGACTTGCGGAAATGGCACCGACGCGCTTCCGCCGTCGCTCTCGACTGGGGGCTTCGACTGATTGAGCGACACGATCGGTCTGCGACAATATCTGGGTCAATTTCTGGGCATAAATGTGACACTGGGGTTTGTATTAGTACTGTGTGCTTCCATTGTACGAGTTATGACTGTCTAACGTAAGTATGATATACCGGTCTTGGGCTACTTGCTTCAACTATGATTGCATCAACCATACCAAACAGACACCCGAATCAAGTCTTCAAAGCTGCAAGTCGAATCAGGGTCCGAGAGGAGAGAACTCCGTTAGTTCATAGTCTCATACGAGTCGTTTGCCACATCCTCGAAACACTCTGCCTGCGCATCCGACCAGTCCCATAACGCCTCCCCAGCGCCGCGTGCTAGAAAAGCCGCAGGGATGTCCGTGGCGCGCGCATTGGGGCCAAGAAGCTGTGCATATGACATCGTGTCAGCGTAGGCGTCGAACGGGACTGGATACCGTCGGGACGTGCAGCTCACCTTGCCGTTGAGGCATTCCGCACGAGGCGCGGTCGCTGCGAACAGCGGCGTGACAACGCCTTTGGATACGTCGTGCGAGAACAGATTCTGTACCATGGTCAGGAGTATTATCTCATCAAAACAAAGTCGGGATCTGAAGTCTACGCTGAGACCTACCCAGAACGCGGTCCCGACACCTGTAGTATGTCTTGTCAGTTCTGTGTGCACATTTCCTGTAGCGGCGTTGGAGTGAGCTTCCCGAGCGTTGGGGTACGGTAGGTAGGACATGCCTGGATTGACTGCTATCGAGACAATCCCTTGTTCCCCATACTGTTCTGCCAGTTCGTGGGAGATCAATAGCGTGCCCTGTAGTGACCGGTCAGCCAGGTACTCGCCCGTTCGCAAAGATGAAACTTACCAGCTTCGACTGCCGATATAGCTGTGCCAACGAGCACTTTCTCCTGGCTGGCCCGTCCATGAGGGTGGTGTAGTCGATCTTGCAGGAAGGTGGAATGGCGCAGGTATAGTTGATCACGCGCACTTTCTGTGCGGATTGTTTCGCGGTTGAGAGGAGGACGGGGAGGAGGAGCTTGGTGAGGTAGAAGTGACCGAGCGTGTTCACGCCGAACTGGAGGTCGTATCTTTGTTGGGTCAAGTGTGAGAGTGGCGGGCACATGATGGCACTGTGAGGGAGCACAAGAGCGGTCAAACTTGCGGTCACCGCAAGAAGCAGATAGACTGTACGCGTTATTGATGAGAACATGTAATTGCCGTTCCCTCCTAGTGCAGACAGAGTGCATGAGTAATTCTGGGCAACCAACTGGTAAGAAGAGTGGTGCGTACCGCATGAATTCGTAAGCTACTTTTCGCACAGAGTGTAGATCAGCGAGGTCTAGATCCAGAACGTAGATGGACTCGGATATTCTTCGAAGCGTATGCAGGGCCTGCTGCCCCCGCTCGCGATCTCGCGAGGTAATGTACACACGGGCGTTTCGGGCTAGTAGGACCTGCATGAAGAGTGAGAGGTCGTCGAAGACACACAAAGGCAAACGACGCATGTCTTCCTCACTTTCGCTGTCGCAAACCCTGGTGCGCGATCGGTAAGAAGTCTTGGGACCAATAGAGGAGTTCTGATAGACATACCAAGCCCCGTGTTTCCACCAGTGATGAGGAACACTTTGCCAGTCTGGTCCGGTACGTCATCAACCGACCATTCTGTGTTGTTGAGTGGCTGCTGTTCTACTCGAGCCATTCCCGCTTTTAATGAGGAATACCGCGACCACCTCGGAAACATTCCGGGCACAGGTGTAAGCTTGAAGTACTACGGGGGTAGTGTCCGATGCAGAATCGCATGGGCGAAAACATGGCATTATAGGCATGCTCGAAAATTCAGGGCTGCAATAGCTGTGCGGGCGTCGCTGTGCCTCGAACGCATCGTGTATGCACAATGTCCCCGCTCGTACACGAGCGCATCGCAGAACCACGATGGGCGCTGCGACATCCTGAACGCCGCCCAAGCCTGAGAGTCACTAGTCAGTACCTGGTACCCGAGACACTGCCCGACGACAGCACTTGGGCCTCCCTCGCACTGTCTGTGAGACAGCAGTGTGGTTCAATTTTCAATACGAATATGCGCCGCTGGCAAATGCAGTATTTCTGGGACACCAGAAATCGGCGCCTATGAACTTATTCAAACTTACGATCGGCACTTGTTGAATGTTCGTAGTTGCTATGTATACACAAGAGGCTTGAAGCCTTCAGTAGCTCTTGTTACCCTGCAGTGCTCACGCCCCCCCCCCCGTCCCCACCACCTTTGTGAGTAATTCAAGAGCATGAAGGCCTGCTGAAGCACCATAAGCCTCAGAAGCCAAGCACCTCAAGCACCTCAACGCTGAACCGGCATCTTCGGGCCTCAGGCCCCAGCAGCAGGTGGCGATATGCGTATCATATGGATAATCGCAGCTCTCACTGAAGACTGGACTTAGTTCGGCCTTTGACCAAGGTACCACGAGCAAGCTATAGCCCTAGTGACGATCTCCTGCGCCTTGTGTCCGCGCGAGCATGCGTGCCGACTCCCTAGTTTGTGCAGCACCGGCCCTCGTGAGGCATCATCCGAAGCCCTTACGGCGCGGATGCCTGAGTCGGAAAGGCTCAATCCGCCACGTCCCACAAACTAAAGGTATATACTGGCAGTCCTATAGGCGAAGGTGCGGCGTAAGAACCACGTCTTGGGTGTGCAGGCGAAGTCACTCAGCGGTAGCAGGCATCCCGAACTCGATCCTTCGCCCGTCGTACTCCGACCCGAGCATGTGCAGCCCATCTCGCAGAAGCAGCCAAAGCACGCACCCCAAGGGCGTTATGGAACTATCGCCCAGCTTCCTCCGGTCTAGACCCCCGCGATGCGCAAGCGGCAGGTGCAGCGCTGGCACTCGCGCCGAGTACGGTAGCGCGTTCGCGCCTTCCTTCGAGCGCCATGGAAGGCGCGGCATCTGTAAGATCCTCGACTCGGGGGGCCGCCTCCCTCGCGAAGGCGCGCTCGGTGCCAGTAGCCCTTTGACCGCTTACGCTGAGATGAAGTGGCAGCGCGCTTTCCTAGCCGTCATTACAGCACAGTACAGCACAGTACAGTACTGTCGTGTTATGAACGCTGCGCGTCGGAGTGCGGTGTGGGGTCGGCGCGTCTAGACCGCGAGACGCAGCACGGCGCCGCTGCCCGCGCGCAAGATGGGCGGCAAGCCCCGTTACAGTGAACTTTGACGTTAGGCGTGCATCCCCTCGCCGTGGCCAGCGATCGGGGGCGTGCCTCCGTCAGGGTGTCCGAGCGATGGACCGAGCCGGGCTGCCGAGCGCGAGGCGGCAGGTTTGCTCGCACCCCCGTTCGTGTCCGAGTCGGACATGGTGGCTTTGGCTTTGAATAGCGCGGCGAACTGGGATGGGCGCACGCGTCTTGCCACGGGCCTGTAGTAGAACGCGTAAGTGAGAGGGAAGAGCCTGAGGGCGGTCTAGACGGGTTTACCAGATAATGAACGATCCGGGGCAGCACATCGGACATGCGCATAGGCGAAGTTGCAAGTGACGCGGAGGCGTGCCCGTGATGCAATTCGAGAACTCGCAGATACTACTGCACTGACTGCTCTTTGCACGCATGCTCTGTGCATGCGTATCTGCTATAGTCGCATATAGCAACGACCATTCCAACCGAGGAGCAACCAGGATCGCGGATGCACCAGAGACGAACGCCGCTCTTCGTACCAATAGTCCGTGCTCCTCGCGCAGAATGAGCCGTCGATAACGGTGAACGGACCAGCAGAGGGAGGACACACAACCGTGAAGCGATAATCCCACCTCGAGCACCGCCCCCCCACTTTATGCAGAGCTCGCGGGGCCCTAATATTCACGATCCACCCCTCCCCAATCCGACGTGCGCGCACTCCCAGGGGCCACTATCCAGCAGCACACGGCGCGCTGCGGGAACGGGATCCACGCACGGCGACGGCGGTGGCAGCAGGAATGCGGGAGCGGAGTTCGCGCGTGACCGCGCTTGCGACTCGGGCAGCACGCCCGGGCCTCGGTGCTTGGCACGCTTTCGTGCCGCAGGAGCACTGGCAGCAGGGGCTAAGGCCTTAGGCCTAAGGGACCGAGGGAAGGGAGTCTTGCGCGGGCCCATCAGTGCCGTCGATCTCGCGACCGCATAACGAGAGCGTATCTCGGGGATGTCAACGCAGATAGCATGGACGTCTGCTCGGCGCTGCGAGCTGCAGATAGTGGCGCGGAGTCGCGCGAGTAGCTGGCCGTGTTCGTGTTCGTGTCCGTGTCCGCGTTCATGCGCATGTTCGACCGCTCCGAGGAAGGCGCGAAGGCGCGAAGGGACGAAATTTTCGAGGGTTGAGGTCGGCGGAGTGTCGGGATCCGCGTCATCGAGCGTGCTGGCAGCTGCTGCGCTGGACATGCTGGCCGCCGTGAGGGTTGCGTTTTGGTCGCCGGCCGCGGAAGGGTTCGAGTGGAAGTGGAAGAGTCGGAGGATGAGATGGGTGGAGAAAGCGGGGAGGTAGAGCGGAAGCCTAGCAGTGCAAATTACAATGCGAAACGAGGAGTAAGAGGGGGAACTGAGTTCATTACCTTCCGAAAATGACTATCCCGCCTCCTCTAGACCTGCGCAGGACTATCCCGCCAACTGCTTGAAGTTGGCAGGTGCTCGCCTGAGGCGCAAAGGCTAGCGCTCCGTGTCTCCCTCGCACCAGAGAGGCACCTAGTCCGTCGGTCAGGCAGTCGCAGGCTGGTTGGTGAGAGGAGAACACGCATCGGGGCTCGGAGCATCCTGTAGATCGGGAGGAGTCGCCTAGCGATGGGCATATTGAAGTTCACGCGCCCCTGGCCATCGTCTTCGCACCCTTCCGCCCATTCAGTCCGCACGTCAGCACACTCACGCTCCGAAGCTTTGATCTCTGGACACCGGACGCTGATGAGCACGCCCAGCGACCAGACTGGCAAGTGCTGGGTCTACAGCCACCGTCGCTGTCAGCACTGAGCACGTAGCGTGAGGACGCTACGTACGGCCATCTGAGCCTCCTCAGCCTGAGCGTCCCTCGGAATGCGCCCCACGTCTCCTGGGCATGGAAGGGTGCCTGGCTCAGGCTGGGGCGCGCGCTGAGAGAGTCATGCGTCCCCTGTGCCGCCAGCCTGCTTTCGCACATAGCGCGTCGTAGCAACCGTTATTCCCGATCCGTCCTTCCATTCAGTCTGGAAACGTACCGCTACTCACGCGCTCACGGGATGCCGTACGCAAGTCGCAAGTGCACCGACTGGGTGACGTGCATGCGAGCGGGCGCGCGAGGAGCGCTGCAGCCATGGGTCGATGTTGGCCCGTACTTTATTGCTGCGTCGTTGACGTCCGAGCTAGCGTCAGGAGTAGGTACCGGTGCTGCGATTGAATTTTAGTATTGAACGGCAGTGGATCTTGAAATGGACTGGCAGTTGACACTCCCTGGCAGGGTCGCAACTTGAGCTTGAGCCTCAACATGATAGACGCTACCGCGGTTCTGAGCCGACGGTGACAGCGAGGCCTGGTTGTCAATAATTGCTTGGAGCGGGCGGAGTTGCAGATCCCAGTTGCGGCATAAGACGTGGTGGCGCAGACGGCGTTAGTGCTGGGCACAGGATAGATGTGGCAATAGACGTGCCATGCCTGTCAATCTGGCTGTCGCGTAGTCCCCACTTAGCACTCGTCGTGCAGTCCGTGCCAGCCCCGGCCCCATCACCAGGGCATCATGCCCGCGCGCGCCCGATAGCTAGAGAGCGAGAGGGGAATCCGCGGGTGCGTTAGTTCATGGCGTACGCTTGTTCGACACGCGTTGAACGGTGGAGGCACGTCTGCGGCGCGACCGCGGCCCCAGAAACGTGGTCCACACTGTGCACCGTGATCGCGTGCGGCAGGAGGAGGAAGAGAAGTGTAGATGCGTACCTGTTACACAGATCCGTGGACTTGCAGAAGCTCGTCTCTGTCTCGTCGGTGCGCGGAATGCGCGGATAGCACGCCTCGCGCGCACACCACGGCAACTATCCAGCAATAGCGCTGCCGTAAACAAATGCCGACGAGTCCGTGCGCGAGGTGCCCGCAGCGTCTCGAAGCCCCATCTCGCGACGAGGCCCAGGTCTGGAGCGCTGAGTCGCGCAGCGTGCGTAGCCGTAGCCGAGGATCCTGAGAGCGTCCTCGTCCTCCGGTCGTTCGAAATGGAGCGTGCAATCGGCGTTCAATCGAGCTCTTGTCGCTGTCGACCGTCAATTAAGCTGCGAGGAACGCGGTCGGCGTGCGCGCGTGTGGATCAGCCCGAGAAGCTGGACTGTCCACATACCGTACATGGTCCTTCTCCAGATCGGCGGGATGGAATGAAACAGAGAGAACTCCGGAAGGGGACGAGCCGGCGCTGCATGCCCACAGCGATCACGTACGTGCAATACAGCGGTACTGCACTTCCGCCTTCTTGCCTTGAGTAGGACTAGCACTCGGGCTGGCTGAGTTCGTACTATGAGATGTTAATTGATGGGCGTAGTACGTGTACGTGTACCCACCCGGTCGGTATGTCCCGGAGGTCGACGAGATGCGCCGGGCTCAGGCTGCGAATTTTGCGGAGGCGCAGTCGGTGTGTGGTACATGTAACATAGTAACATACGCTGGGGAGGGGTCTGGGGTTATCTTAGCTCGATCGGCGGCTGCGCTGGAAAGATGCGAGATCATGCAGAGCTCCGGTCGAGCGACCTGCCCTCCGTGTGCGCCTGCGCATTAGCAGTAGCACTAATGGCATGGCATGCACTGGCAGGCGGCTGCGAGCGTCGTGCCCGTCGCGCACGGGCGCGTCGCTCGCTCGCTTACAGCAGCAGCAGCAGCAGCAACAGAAGACATACACATACCACATAGTGCCATCCCACCGCGTACCGTGACCGCACTTCGCTGGGCCATCAGCATTCATGACGCGCGAGCCTGAGAAAGGTGGCCGAGGATGGCGTAGATCCGGGGGAGGGCTTGCTCTAATGCGGGTCATATGAACGACGAGTAGTAGTGCTCACCGCTCGCTGCTCTCGCGCGCGTAGCAGTGAGATGGGGGTGGATATGATGGAGTAGGGGGTACTTACGACATATCGAGCTGAGCCGGAGTGGTCCACCAAGTCTTCTAGGGTGCGCTCGTCTGTATAGCATCTTCCATGATCAATGCATGTGGACGACCCCTGGTGCACTGTCGCCCGTTGTCGCGTGGTGATACACGCGCAAATCGATCGCAGGACGCATGGCGCGAGTTGCCCAGGCGCGCGATGTCCCCTGGGACGGTCAATGTCAGCGGACGCTCGCGCGCGCCTCTACGCCTCGACACTTCGCTCTTCGGGCCTCATCCATGACCGCATCGACGTTCTAAATATGTCCGCCTCGTATTCAGTACGCCACGAGCGGACGAGCGGCGCGCTCCACGAAGCTCTACTTAGCACTTGTACAGTAAGTACAGGCAGCATTGCAGCCTCGCCGGGAGCACTCACCTGAGCACTAAACTTCAACTTATCAACCTTCCGCTCCACAAACCGCGTACCCGAGCCTCGCCGCAACCCCGGACCAACGTACCCTACATGCACTGGGGAACAACGTTAACATTGTCATTAGCACTCGCTCATGAGCGTGTTATACATAACTGTAGATGGACACCACTCGAAGGTTAGCACTCACGATTGAATACGGCCGGCACGCTCCTCGGCGCGGCACTCGTTCTCAGTACTGAGTACTTACTGAGTCCTTAGAGTTATTGCGGCCGCGCGCCCGCGGCAGCTCAGCGTCCAGCGCTCGGCCGCTCAGCGCTGAGCTCCAGCATTGGGTGTATTTAGAGCTCGCACTCAGGCCTCAGCGGGAGCTCAAAGCTTCGCGCAGGTTGCGGGACCCGGCGCAGGACGAGCATCTTCATTCATCGAACCGCCGTGACTGTAAGTACGTGGGGGCACAGATCGCGCACAGGATCGTGTGTGCCCGACCCCGCACGCGGGCGCGGGCGCGTCCTGAGCTGCCTGAGGCCTGAGGCCTGAGGAGTGAATCAGCAGGCTTGTGTCACTGTCAGTGGTCGATGTACATGGGCGTGAGCTCCAGCTTCCATTCGCAGCTCAGATACTGTAACTAACTGCAGGTAGGTGTCAGTGCGTAGACTTAATCGTACTTACCTACTTACTTAGTAGCAGCGCTAGCGTTTCGGCCGGCAGGCGGCCCAGCGCCCGGGAGGACGGCGCGCGTCCCTGCCCTCGCTCACGTACTCGCTTCTGCTCATTCGCTCAGGCTCGCTAAGCTCGGTGCGTATACTTGGCGCACAGTGCTGAGCAGGCCCAGCGAGGCCTGAGGATGAGTGAGGCCTGCTACTGGGGCCGACGCGAGCGTTTAGCCGCGCTCGCGCTCGGCCCCCGGCGTGTTCAGGATATTGAGTTCTGTCCGGGAGGCCCGTAGCGCGCCTTAGCTACTGGAAGGTGCGGGGACGGATTTTGCTGGGAGGTTGCTGGGGAGCTCTGGCTCCCGAGTGGTGTTTGACACGAATCGGGCCGGAGACGTGCTGGAGTGCAAGACGAGCCTACGTTACGCCCGGCCCCGCATGAACACCAAATCCACGATAGGAAAACGACATACCCGACTGCTTGAGCAATGAGCAATGAGCAATGAGTATGTCTGAAGTCCACGGCCGCGTTGGCCGTGTGGGTTAAGGCTCCTCGGGAGCCGGGACGAACGCGAGGCTACGTGCGTCGTGAGGTCAGGCAAGTTCGTCGCGTAGCACATCGTCCCTGTGTCCATACGCCCCCTCAGGCTCGCACTGATGACATGGCGTCATATGACCAACCCGTGAGCGGATTTCGGCCAGGAACGCGTAGGCGCGTACGTCTCGCTGGCAATAAGCACCATTCAGTCATTAGCGTGCAGTATTCAGCATTCAGCATTCAGTATGCAGCATTCAGTATTCGGTGCGTTGCCTATGTTAGCGTGTACTCACTTCCTAGTTGGGACGTGCGTCGCGCAGGGTCATTGCGCATGTGCACAGTCGCGCATCCGCTCCTTTCGGCCTCGGTTTCGGCTTTGGCGTGCGTGCAAGAGCGTGCGGCTCGCGAGCCTGAGCCAGCTCGTCGGTGAGTTTAGCCTAGGCGCATGAGCCGTAACGACGCTTGCGGGTCATTAGCTCATTTGACTAACTGGCGAGCGGGTCAATCGACGATCTGCTCCAACACTCCAAGGACAAAAACGTACCTGCGTACGTACGTACCTCTGGAGCTGTCCTCGCTCGACCATGTTCGGATGGCAACGCACCGGCGACGAGCGGTCACAAGGGCATCTTAGCCCATAAAGATACAAGCTAAGAAGGATGGGTGGGCCCCGCCGGGCTCCTCGGTCGACCATCGACAACCGACTAGCTCGGACTGCATACTAACCTCGCGTGGACCCGACTTCGGTCCTGACCTGGATGCACTTGAGTGACTGTTTCAGCATCAATACGTCGCGCTCCATGGATGGGTTGGGATAGAGTGCTTACGGTACGCGGTCCGAACAAGGCGTCGCGACGCGCATGAATCGGTGCCCTGTGCATGATTGGCATAAACGCAGCGTCGCAGCCTGGTACGCGCGATATCCGCCATCAATATCTGCCACAAAGAGTACGGGTTAACCTGGACCCTAGTGGTGGTGGTTACTGGTAGTAGCGATGCTTACGTACGTACGTACCACATCGACGCGTTGTGGAATATGGACGCATGGCCGAGAGATTTAGAGTACACCGATTATCGCGGGCGGGTTCTGCGTTGTGCTAAATGTCCTGCGAGTCTATGGCGTCGGACCTAGCGCGATGCGGTCATGCGCAGACGCGCAATATAGATGTCCTTGGAATGCACGAATATTAACAACGCATGTGGAGGGAGAGTCATATCGCTGGACGATTTGCAATGCGACCCGGGGCGTGTCGATCGCGAATGCGGCATAGACTCGCGGACGTGGAGGTGTAGTCGATAGCCCAAGTCTATGAACGCTGGGAGGGTCGCACGCCGCACGCCGCACATGCCAACGACATCGCATCGGGCAATCGCGCTGCCCCCCTGGGCAGGCCCCAGAGCGTCATGAATAATCGCGATGCAGCGTCGGACTTTCAGCGACAGAGACTCAGAGGAAGCGTCGTTGCCCATATGGCACGCATGGCGAGCCTGCACAGAGTACAGAGTCGCTTGCTCCAGCCTCCGGATGCGCACTGGGCGAGTACTGGGAGTATTAGAGCTGCCATACGTATACGCGCGTGCTCGCTGCAATTGAGCGCGTTGAAGGTTGAGCTCGGAATTGATGCGACGCACGACCGCCGGGGGTACCACGGACGCCACGCCACGCCAGAGACGCCACGTACGGCACCTTCATCTTTCTTCCTCGGTCGACGGTCGACCCACGAACGTCGCCCAACAGCCACCTTCTCCCGAACCCTTCTCTAATCGCGTTCCATGTCGTCGACGTCAGGCGTCCGATCGATTCGCGAGGGGCGCGCGCCACGTCCAAAGCGGGAATTCACAGTACCAACTCGGGGAAGGAGCAGCGCCAGCTCGCTTGATATGATGTAGTACGTATCGCACGCAAGGATATCACTTGCTGTACGAGGAGTTCGAATCTAGTACAAGGGACGAGGCAAGGTTAGGTTAGGTTAGGTTAGGTTCGCAGTTTTCGCATGCCGAGGGAAACGATAAAGTGACGTCGGCTGGAGAAGGAAGGAGGGGCCCTGGCGGGGCGTTTGGGCTGCCTTGAGGCCGGCTAGATCTGGCTTAGTCCCCGTTTCTGGCCTTCGGACGGCCTGACTCCCATACAGCCTCGCACTTGAGCCTTGCTCACAGTGATCGTGGGCTTCGAACTCAGATCTTCGCAACGTTGGGATGTGCGGATGAGCTCGAGATGCGGCGAGGCGCAAGGCGCGAGGCGCGCGGCGTGCGGTGCGAGATTTACGGAGTGGGTCTGTCGATGAATCCAACTGCAGAATGCAGCCTCCCTCGGACGGAGGGGGGGCCTGGCGCGTGTTCTTCGTCTTGGAACGGCGGGGTACTCGCAATTGCCATCGGAGGAGCGCACTTCGAAGAGGGCGTTGATATCGATTTCTGGGTGCGATTCGTATAGGGCCCGGAGGGGCGAACTGGGAAGGAAGCCTTGCGGGTGGGAGAGTGGGTCGGAGTCGGAGGTCAGACGGAGTGCGATGTTCGATCGCGAGGCAGAGTCTGAGCCAGAGTCTGAGCGTGAGCGTGAGCGTGTGCGAGCGAGATGGAGATGGAGCGATTGCGAATGGGTGCATAAAGCCAAGAAGGGGATTAATGGGAGGGTTTGAGAGAAGCGAATTCCGAATCGCGCGGCGCCGCGCTGGGGGGTGCTGAGCTGGGCATCGGTCCTGGGTGGTCCTGGCTGATGCTGGAAGCTGGCAGAGCTGAGCTGGGGATAGCGCGATGGGTGGGCAACACGTGTCCGGGGCTTCGCGCGTTCTCGCGATGGCTTGTCGCTGCTGCAAATCGCAAAAAGCGAACGTTAACGGCCGGCGCGCGCGTCAGTTATGTGCAGTATACGGTATCTAGGGCCATGGCCATGGGTGGGTGCGGTCGGCTAGTCTTGGGTGTGAGCGGCTAGCGGTGCGGTGGCTGTAGTAGATGGTAAGAGGAGGAGAGATGTATCTAGAGGAAGGGACCCCCACGAACTGACTGTACGACGCCCACGACCACGTCCTGGCCCTGTTCCCGTTTTCGCGCGAAGCGGCTAGCGTGCGTGGCTTCGAATTTGGACCACCCACCGATCGCGTACTCGCACCGGGGGACCCATAAGTAAGGCCGGCTGGGCATCGCGTGCGTCTCCTTCCCTCTCCCGAGTCTCTCTCTCTCTCTCTCTCTGCCGTCCAGGTCCTCCTCCCTCCAGCTATAATACTCTCCCGGCTCGCCCTCTGTCCCCATCGTGCGCCGTGCGTGGTGCCCGTCGCATTTGCTTCCGCGATCCGTCCTGTCGAGCCTGGCCCCCGTCTCGCCCGCGTGGCCGCACGATCCTCGATCCTCGATCATCACCATCACCCTCATCATCACCCCCTCCTCCACCGACACGCGCGTCTCACTCTCTCCTCCCTCTCTCGAATTTTGACGGGCGAGCGCGATGTCGACCAACACCAACGTTACCATCCCTGGTCTCTTCCAGTTCCCGCCTAGCCTCGAGTCTGAGCTCGTTGCGGGGAGGCGCAGACACGACTCGGAGGAAATGCATTTGCCGTACAACCACCTGGAAGGCATACCCGAGTACTACAAGCAGACGGGAGCGTTCGTCGCGCGGCGGCTGTCGACGAGCATGATAGCCTCCTCGAGCACGGCGGGAGGGGCGGGGCCGTCTGGTCGGGGACAGGGCTTCTCGTCACCAGTACGTCACCAGTCGTTGACAGCGAGCGGTCTGCGGTCGAACGCGATCGCCCGCCCTGCCAATCCTCCTCGCGAGGGTACTGCTCCACTTGGTCAGCGAGACGCGTATCCTATATTACACCTCCAATCCCACTCCCACTCTCACTCCCACCCATACCACCTCTTCCTCCCCAACCACCTCCCCCAACCATCCTCCCTCCATGCCCACGCCCAGAGCCTTTCCCCGCCTCTCCTTGCGGCTCCGCCACCGCCGCCGTCGTCCGCCTCGCCCCCCTTCGCCTCGGCTCCCCGCATGCTCGCTCCCCCGCACGGCGCCCACCCACACGCGCCCCACACGTTCGCGTACCCATCCGCTGATGGCGATGGCGACATGTATATGAATATGGTCAGTGATCTGATGGTCCGTTTAACGCCTTCCCTGTCCCCCCCCCCCCTCGGTTCTCCTTATTCCTCGATCAGGCTTCCTCACCCGATCTTTTCGGACAGCGCGCGGCCTCACATGAAGAACGCTACCCCTCGGACGATCTCGCGTACCCCTCAGCCTCACCCCCTCACTTCCTCGCGACCCACGCAGAGGAGGACGTCGTCAAGCAGGAAGACCCAGCACAAGACGAGCCCATGATGTGGGCCCACAACGCGTTCTATCCCCCCGCCTCAAGCGTCGAGTCGCCTTACACCGAACAGCTCGTCGACGAGCCCATGGAAGAGCCTATGTACGACGTCGACGTCAAGTCTGAGCCGTACAACGGCTATGCTCATGTAGGAGCCGTCGACGGCAACGTCATTGACGAGAGTTGGAACAATGTTCTGGTAAGTCTCACGCATGTCTAGTATCGTCATTGCCGTCATTGTCGGTGCCTTCATTCACGGCACACATTCCACTCCTCCACCAGACTTACGCGGAAGAACCGCAGCCGTCATCGGCTCCTCTATGCATAGACACCTCCGCTGCGGTCTCCCACGACTATAGCACTCTCCCGTTTGGCCCCGGTATCGACATGTTCTCCGACCGCGCTCTCGATGCGCATAACGCTGGGATGCATCAGCATTCGTTTTACCAACAGTACCAGCAGCATTCGCCGTCACCTGGACCATCATTACATACGATCCCACCCCCACCTTCGTCCCAAACGCGGAGTTACACTCTCGAGGGTGCTATCACCCCCATATCCCCGACCGCCCCCGCGAACGCGCCTTTCGCGTCTGCGTCGGCATCAAGCTTAGCCTCAGCTCATGGGTCAAACAGGCAAGAGAATGCGAACCAGCCTCTCCCGACCTCGTCTGCGTACTTGCACATGCATCGCGCGCTGTCTCCGCCTCCGATGGGCTCGCTCCAGCCCCCTTCGCCCCACAAGCAGGCAACGCGTTCCAATCCGCACCTGCACTCGTACCCGCAGCAGGTAACACTCGAGCCCTCGACCGCTCCCGCGTCCCACGCGGCCGGTCGGCACACTCCTCCTGGTCCTACTGTAACCACCACGAGCACCTACTCTACCGCTACCTCCGCTAACACCACTCCATCCACTGACTTCTCGGCCGCAACGTCATCAAACCCCCAACACCCTTCTATCCCGACCTCGGCACCCGTCCCGACACCCGCACCTACCTCTGCTCAAGCGCAGACACGGACGCAGGTGGCACCGGTACAAAAGCGTCCGCGCGGGCGCCCACGGAAGAACCCTCCCGGGGCGGCTGCGCGCGTCTCATCACCACCTCCAGCGGTCGATTATCCCTTCCCCCACTTCCCGGACTCTCATCCCGCGTCTTCGTCCGCGTCTTCGGGTTCATACCCAGGCAATGGCTCAGGGCGAGGAGGCTCGGGCCCGCGCTCCGCAGGTGGGAAGGGCACGACTGGCAGGGAGGACCTCGAGGAGGCGGCGATCCTCCCTCCGATGTCGGATCCGTTGCCCACGCTCACAGTAGGCACAGTGGGGTCGACCGGACCGCTTCCATCGTCTTCGACCACTTCCGTTTCCTCTCACCCCCACACTTCCTCCGGTACGAGTGGTGGCAGCGGCAGCAGTAAAGCACACGGGAACGTGCCACCTGGGCTCACTGCGGGCCAAGGCATCTTCAAGCTGAACGTGCCCAATGATGCCGAGTCCGAAGGCGCGGACGGTTCGGGTGCAACGGGAGCTGGAGGCACGGGCTCTAGGTCGAGTGCCGGGGGGAAAGGCGTGGAGGGGGAGAAGAAAAAACCGATCATGGCGTGTCTGTTCTGTCGAGAACGCAAGATCGCATGTGGGCCGCCTCCTCCGGGAGCACCGAGACGATGCAAGTAAGTGTTGTACTTCCAGTGTCCTCCCCGTTCCGTCTTCCGGGCTTGTGTACCCGATGTGCATCAGCCAGCTGATACTGACGACATTGCTTCGTGTGTTTACAGCCAATGCACGCGTCGTGATTTGATATGCGAGTACCCCAAGGAATCTCGCCGAGGACAGCACAAACGTGGTGCGCGGGCAGCCCGCGTTGAGGCACTTGCGTCCGGTGCTGCTGCTGCAGCGGCCTCCGCTTCCGGTTCGACGAGCCAGGCATCCTCGTCTTCGTCAAACCTCAACCCGGAGGGCTCAAACGCAGCAGGGAAGGCAAAAGCGAACGAAAGGGCACCTGTACTCACCGTCATCCCTGGCGCCGTCTCTTTCCCAAGTCCTGGTGTTGTATCTCCACCTCCACCCCCATCTCCTCTCACACCTTTGTCGTCCCCTGCTGCTTCGGGCTCCTCAGCATCGTCGGCTGCAACGGAGCGTCCCAGTCGATCCGAGAAGATCTGCATCGAGCGTGCTGGGCGCTCAGGTTCAAGTGGAGAGGGCAGAGGACAAGCGGGCGTGAAGGGCGGCAAGGGCAAGGAGCGGTCGCAGTCGCGGGCACCGGCGCGAGAGGCGTGGGGCGACACGCCGCTCGCAGCTGCACGGCGCGTCTTGCAGCAACAGCAGAAGAAGCGCGCTGTGACGGGTGCCACGGCGGCGATGGTCGGGTCGATGGCGTACTTGGGTGCTAGCGGCAGTGGTGGCAGTGGAGACGAAATGAGTGGTGTGGAGATGGGTATGACGATGGGTATGGGTGCGGGCGGCTCGTCGGAGCTGTCGTACGCGTTCGCGGCGGGTGCGATGGGCGCACCTCAAATGAATGGTATGGGCCGATGAGTCGCTGATGCTGGCGACTGTCGAGCGCATATCTCAAACGTTGTTTTGTTTTGCTTTCCTCTCTGCTCCTCCCGACTTGTTTCTCCGACTGTTCGACATCGATTGTATACCTTGCTCTCCATCACTCCACTTTATTGTTGCTCTTGCACTCGCTTTCGACCCTCGTGTACACATTGCATTACGTTCCGCTTCCGTCCTGTTTTCCTCTGAACCCCCGTTTCTACGTACCCTCACTCAAGCTCAAGTACTGCTATGTCTCTGCAATCCGCATCTGCTATGATACCATTTTCACATCACATCTTTTCCAATCGCAAGCACCGTTACAATTGGCAGGCATATGCAGACGGTGTCCACGTCTGCTCTCGGACCTCGATTAATCCCGCTCGTTATCATCGTTTACATGACGTACGTATTCCTTGTATATCAGAGGCAGTCGTAGAGCTGCATGCACATCTACGCTCCACTATGGACAACCGAGGATGAAAAGTTGCACAAGCGATGTTCTAGCGGTACGCTCATGTCTTCGCGAGGAGAGTGGCAGCCCGGTGAGGGCGAGAGGTCCTCTGCCCGTCTTCCGAGTTGGAACTCTTTGGTGCAAAGTTAACCTTGGGACGAATCGAGTTTTCTGTAGAAGCTATGCTGGGGTACTCCCCAGAACCACATGCGTTCCTTTCGCCTCTGCGCTGGGCCCTTCGTAAGCATCCTTGAAAGTTGGCTCTTTACGTGTCGTACTACATCTCCTTCGTAAAAAGGGGGTGCTACAGCTGCATTTCGAGTCTGCGGACGGTTTCTTTTCTCAACGCCTCGCCGCACTGGCAGCCCACGGATCCAAGCGGCGCAAGGCCGCGGTCACGTGTACGCGTTCCGGAATCAGAATAGGCGCTCAGAGTGGAAACGAACTTGCCTCTTGACCACCACCACCGTCCCCGTATACGGACCGCTCTCAAGTGCTACCCATGCACACCGTCTATGCGGCTTGAATGAAGGTAAGCAACAGGCAGAGAGAACGTAAAGCCTAAGGTGGGAATCCGCTCTCTTTCCTCCGTTTCAATCTCTTTGATCAACAGAGGCGAGATGCCGACGCTACGAAAACGCTTCTCAGCCTCGGGGTCTGCGCGGCATGCGCTCCACCATGCGTCTCTCGAGTCTTGTGTTCGAACGCGCTAGTCACGAGGTTGGGTTGTGCGGTCATGCATACGCGTTCTACGGTCATGCATGGTTTGCGCCGCCCAGGATCGTCTCGCGTGCTTCCCCTTCCATGCCCGGCTCGTGCGGTTCGCGCGTTCGGTCCTGGTGCGGCTCCTTCTCTCCCTGTGCTTGCTGACGTCGTCTCTCTCCCTGGGCTGGTAGAACTCTGTGCGTAGCGGTTTCCATCAGAGGCTCAGAGTTTGGGGTGGGTGCTGCCTGGCCACCTGCCACCTGGACACCTGTTCAACCTTGTCGACACGCTCCTGCGCTGGGTGCTATTCTTACACACACACACACACACGCCGGATCGTTTGCGGAATATAAACATGGGGATGGACAAGATGGGTGGGGTGGCCTTCAGGCGTTTTGTGCTTCTGCTTGTGTTGCTCTCGGTCATAACTTCGCTCGTGTACTGGACGAAGACGGAGATGAAGTCAATCTTGTCACCGGGCATCCTGTTTGCGTCTCTCTGGACCTCGCTTTCTTTGCCGTACGATGTTCTGGGCCTTATACCGTCGAGTAGTCTAACTCGGCAGGACCCTAACAACGGCATCCATCTGGCGGTATCCCCAATCTGCGGTCCTCTGTCGGGCAATACGTCAGACGTCAACGCGGGGATAGATTTGAGTCGCATCAAGACTATCGTCGCGTTCGGGGTACGTTCCGTACTCGCTTACTTGGAACCGCGGAAGAGTTTGTATTGATTAAGGTAGGATTCATACACTGACGGCGGTCGTGATGATGGCGGACCGCTCGCTCCACCCGTGGTAGTCCCCCCGGACGCGGAAGCAGGTGGCCGATCCACAGACGGGAAGGTGTGGATTGAGAACATCGCGGACGATATTGGAGCCACACTGAAGGACTATGCTGTGAGCACTACGGCCGCGAAACAGCTGATTTTGCAGGGTTTTGCTCACGGGCTCATGCTCGTCGTGTATGACGTATGCAGCAATCTGGGGCGTGTACGGACCTTAGCTTGTGGCCGAGCGCTATCAAGCAGGTTGACTTCATCGGGCAGAGTAAGTGCTAGTTGCACTGCACTCGAGCTTCATTCCTTGACAATCGGAGTAGTGAAGACATTCTTGAACCAGTCCAACGACTTGGATCCGGACTCAACGCTCTATGCTATCTTCTTTGGCATCAAGTGAGCAGCAGCGTTCTTCATACCGTTTCATAGCTAATCCGGTCCTTTGCACGTTCAGTGACTACGAGGATTCTAAAAGTACGTCACGATCGTCATGATGGCCAACCATGCTCATTCGGTTCGTGTCGATCGTGAACGCGTCACCTGCAGCCGACGGAACCGCCAACCTACAAGCCGCCGCACAAGTGATCCTCGACCAGATCCAGACGCTCGCGAGCCCACCCACGAACGCGCGCTCGTTCCTCGTCACCGACGTGTACGGCCGCGGCGTGCACACGCCCTCGGGCGACGCGATGGTGCAGACGATCTTCTCCGGGCTCGCCGCGTTCCGCGCGAACGCGTCCGCGGTCACGGGCACGGGCGGGGCGCCGCTCCACTTCGCGTTCGCGGAGTTCAGCCGGATCTGGGACGGGGTGCTCGGCGCGGACCCGGGGTACGCGGCGTTTGGGTACGTGAGCACGGACGCGTGCATCGTGGACTGCACGATACAGGAGTGCACGACGGACGGGATGTGCGACGATCCGGACCATTACTTTTACTATATCCCTGGGTGAGTGTTGGGTACTTGTGGGCATTGTGGTGTGAGCGGTTGACTAAGGCTGGTGTAGACATCCGTCGAAGGAGGGTCATAGAATCATGGCGGACTACGTCGAAGAGGTTATTAGTCGATGCGTTGAGACAGGCGCGTGATATTAGCGGGCAAGGAGGTGCGGTCTGGTCATCTGTGTACGTCGTTTTGCACCGGTATTGTATATGTAGTTTTGCAGCGTCCCATATACGGCCACTGCGGTTTCTTGGGTATCTGCCCTTGCACAGGGGAGCGGATTCTTTATCACATCGTGGCACACACCTTCGTCTCATAGGCCTGAGGGTTCACTAGAGAACCAACGTTCCAACTTGGCCAGGTGTCTTGAGGCGCGCTGAGAGCTGACTGGAGCTGACCTGACTGAGGGAACCGGGGCGGTAATGAACAGCAATGTGAAGGGTAGCAAGGAGGATTGCCGATGGGCCGCGTAACGGTCCAGCTGGAGGTGCAGGCCTCCAGGAATTGGTCAAGGCCGACGAAAGTGTGATACCGCGATGGTCGGAAGATGTTGTCTGGACCCGGACAATGTCTTGGCAGAAGTCAATTTGTAGGGTATGTTTGTAGCTTGAGAGGTAATCAGACTACAGCCGCATGCTTACCTCGGGACTCAATGTCGAGAGTCGAGGCAACGGCGCCGATCCCGACGCTATTTCAACAGCAGGACCACCCGGGTGAGTGCAATCATCTTTGGTTGTTCTTGTGATGTGGTACGAGGCCGATCTCTTTCAACGTAGCCCGTCGTGCTCGGACGGTGACACGCAAGCGGAGGATGACTGGGCGCGCATGCGTGCAGAACATCCTAGAGTTTATGGTCGCGCCGATGCACTATGCCCGGAAGGGAACGTTGCTCAGCATTCGGCTTGCACGTCGTGACTTACGCAGCCCGACGGCGAGGATGTCGGAGAGGTGAAATCGAGCGCCAGCTTCTGGGGCTGACCGACCGCATGCGTTTGCTATCCGCCGCGGACGAGTTTAGTAGAGTTCCTGTTGGGCTGCGGGAAGATGAGACCACGGCTCTCAGTCGCATCCTGTGCACACTCGGTCACACACATACGGATGTCCCACATTTCCGTCCGAGCAAGCCGAGGGCCTATGCAAGAATCAGTGTTGAGTTACGTTTCGGAGTACGTTCAGCGCGCTTGTGGTGAGCCAACGTTGTCCCAACGTCTACTGACGGAGATGATCAGAGCAATGCTCTGGGAGAGCTAGGAATCCGTGATACCAACTTTGTACCACCGACCCCATCATAGACATCGCCGCCCCCTGAGCCCGTCATTGGTTTCAGGGAAGCACACAGGATCGTCGAGGGGGCGTTGATATGTATCATCCGCTGGCGCTATACTCCATCTGCGGGGTGAGAGCGGCGATCCTAACGCGTGGCGGCGCTCGAGGTGGCGCCTCTGCACTGCACGGTATACCATCGCGCTTCGATGCAGAGAATATGGGCGCGCCGCTCGTGCTCTCCGACGCGGAGAGGAGACGGTGTCAAACAGTACGCGCGTTTGCGGTGGCTGTCCGGCCAAAAGGTCGATGCGAACGAAGAAGGCAGGTTAGTCGGCGCTGGTGAGTCTTCAGGCAGTTTTCCGTGGATAGATATTCTCCGCCATTTCCAAAATGCTCGGAGTTGAGAGGTAGGTTCTGCAATGATACTTAGCGCGGTCTGTGAGGGCGAATGAGGGCTACAAACGTGCAAAGCGGGCGTGTCTGCCAAGGAGAGTATTTGCTATGTGTAGTACTTCTACCTAGCACGTTTCTTGCAGCCAGTGGTGAACGTTCCTGTGTTCAAAGCTTGTATTGAGAGTGCTTCTGCCTAGCGGGTTGCCATAACTTTGAACGCCCCTGATTGTGGACAGCCAGCCACCAGAGGGATGCCTCCACAGCATCGGATACGGGTATTCGTATATTGGGCCTGATCGCATCCGTCAACCGCGACTGTGCTTTACGTAGCTCGGTGCGCGGCGGTCGGTAGTCACTTTGGCTTCGTCACGAGGAATACCGCGGACGCCTCTCTGCGGTTTGAGGCCGTGAAGACGTGTCGAGGCCGGCGCCGCAGTATCTGGATGCATGCTGCAAACAATGTGGTTTCGCCGCGCGCATGTCGTACGGAAACACCTAGCTTCGGAGTCAATCTTTGCGAACGGAAATCCGACGACGACATTCATCTGGATGCATGGACGATGTGTGGACGATTTGCGAACGCTATGCCTTGCCACACGCTGGCACCATGCGGGGCGATGAGTGGACATCATCCTGTATTGAAAGGCGTTTGAGTTATGTCCTTACCATGGTCGCTTGCACAGTTAGCGGGATGAGGAATAAGGCATCGCGCCTCCAGAAGCCCGAAGTGAGGGCGCGGGTTACACAGCGTGTGAGTGGTGGCTGAGAGGATCTGTCCAGTAATTTGCATTCGTCATCATGCGGTGCCCACAAACTCTCGGAGCTCGCCTGGAGTATACTGCCTGAGCGGTCGTACTGGCAGGTGATGAGCCTAGACTGGCAGGCGGAGGGCGCACGCCCATCTTGCATTGTTGGTCAGGTACTTCGCGTGGCGTGCCAAGAGTTTGAAAACAGTCGGATGTGTCGGTGAAAACAGTTTTGAATGGCCTTGAGCGGCAGTTGTGGTTAGTTTGCGGAAGCAGTCCTGACAGCCCCGCCGCGTTGAGACTCACCGGTGTATCCGACTCAGTCGTGCAACGGCGGTTTGTTGGCGCTCATCGACTTGTTAAAAAGGACTCGAAATCCTGCAGATTCCTCAGACCCCGGTCTACAATCCCAAGCAGTCAGCCAAAGACAACTCCAGTCTCTCAAGACTACTTACTCTCTACTCGGTGAGTTTACCGTTGTCTAACATCACGTCTCGAGCGAAGCTGACGATGCTGCATTGTGATAGCATTCGCCATGCAGTTCAACCTTGGAGCCATCGCCACCCTCGCCGCTGCCCTTGCGGCCATCGTCCCCTCCGCGCTCGCGGCCTCCTGCTACAGCTCCTCGGGCTGCAAGCAGTGCGAGAGCGAGTCGAGCGTGTACGCCGCTCGCCAGCAGTTCTGCGGCTCCGACGACTGGTCCCACAGCTCCTCCATCAGCTGGGGCTGGGCGCACGTCACGCTCGACGGACGGTTCTACTCGCAGCAGGAGTGCTGGGACGGCTTCCAGAACATCATCGAGCAGTGCTACGGCCACAAGAACGGCGGCATCTACACCTACGACTACAACGGCGACTCCGCCCGCCTCGACGTCAACTTCTGCAACTGCGAGTGAGCTGCGGTACCACTCACCATCCATAGCAACAATGCAATGGATTTGGCATCATCGGAGAGCGCTTGATGAAGCTGGAGGTCTTGGGGTTCTTGGATAGGGTTTTTAACGGGTTTGGATGACGGGCCGAGGTTGCACAAGATACGAAAATCATATTGTATGCGAGTTAGCAGGCGGGTCAGATGATCTACTTTATGTGGTGTGATGTACTGGAAGGAGTCGATCATGAATCCGTGAGATGGGTGACAAGGTGGTCGGCTAACCAAGGTGAGAGCGCAGGAATGAAGTACCAGCTGCAATTCGCGAAAGCTTGGACCTCTCACTCGTGTGACGCTCACTCGTTGCCTAGTGTGACACGTCGCGTTATCACGCTTTGGAGCGCTCGGGCACGGGCTGGACCAAGTAGTACGCTCACTGACTTGAGTCACTCCTTCGAGGTGTCGGCGCACTAGAATGGATTGCTCTATCTGTACTGCACTCTGGGGGTTCCACCAGACGACACTGGAGTTTTGCGACCTATTGGAACTACTTACTATCAGCCTGCAACAACTAGTACTTATAACACAACGCAGCCAGTGAGTAGCGCTGCAATTCGTGGAACTCCACCCACTGTGGCGCATGCGTTTCAAACCATTTGTGCAGCCTAGAAATATCGAGGTGAGCGCGGTGATTCTTGGCAAATTGTTTACTGAAGGTGCGATGTAGCAACGGACTGTCGCCTTCCCCCACGGCGGCACACCTCGTCCGGGATCGCCGGACTCCATAGACGCAGCTCGATGGCTATACATCTTCCGTAGATAAAAGGTCCTTCGAGCCATCGGACACTCTGTCATAACTCTACTGAACAACCACCCTGGTAGCAACATCATGCACTTTGCGTTCCTCGCCGCTCTCGTATTCGCTGCTGGTGCTGTCACGGCTACAGGCAACTTCGTTTTGGACACCCCGTGAGTCATATCCATAGCTTCGGCAGCTAAGCGTATATACGACAGCCTTACGCCTAATATGACGTAGTGTAGGCACCAAACAGTGTTCACCGACGGTAATGCTATGGACAGGCGGCATAGGTATGTGACATATCCCATTTCGACTCTTTTTCTTCACCTCTGAGATAACGTGATTCGCATCAATCCTCCAGGCCCTTTCCTCTTGGTTCGTCTCTCATACTTCGCGCTATATAGACTCATTGCTGAGATGATATCTTGTTTGCAGGAGTAAGCAGCAGAGACCTCAGGTCGCAAGCGAGTAGAGTATGCTGATGAACATGTCTAAAACATCTCTTTCCCTCAGAGTTATAGCGGGTGGGCAACCTGTTCAGCAATTCGGTGACATCCCCGTTGGTGCTACCATATTTACCTGGCCTACCAACGTTGCTGCGGGTACGACATGGTCTTTGATACTCTCTCAACGTAGTTCCCCGTTCTCATACTGTTGTGCACACACAGGAACTGCTGTGACTGTCACGATGAGGGACGCCGAAGGCAAAATTGCACAGACTGCACCTTTTGTCATTCAAGATGGCCGTACGTGTTTCGCCTTTTGCAAAGGGACGCGCCGTGATGTCGGACTAACGCTGTTGATTTAGCCGATGACTGCAACTTCATATAGGTAATAGGAGCTCAAGGGAAACCACTCGGGCCCCACAAGTCAGAGGAGGGGTTGCGTCCAATTGTATCACTCGCACAACTCTACGCGTGCGGTAGAGTCGGGAGCATGCCGCACGAACGGATCTTCGAATGAGAACCTTTCCATGCCAGTGGGCATACACCACTGGCGCAGAGTGATGCGACGACCGATACAACCTCCAGTACACTAGGTATCCGAGATATGGTTATATGGCTCCACAGGCATATCAAATGACATGTATAGCCTACAGCGACTTCTCAGGTGAGCGCTTACGGAAGGTTGATGGCACGTCCGGGCAGGGATACTTACTCTGGGTCTTGACGAATTGTCCTTTGATGGTGCGACGTAGCACGGACTACGGCAAGCCTCGTCCGAGATCCCCGGACTCTACGGGCACAGCTCGATCGCAGTACAGCTCTCGTGTATATAAAGTACCTCGAGCCCCTCGGAAACGCTCTATAACGTCCAGAGAGGCCACAACCGCACACCATGTATCTTGCATTCCTCACCGCCGTCCTTTTCGCTAGCACAGCCGTTTCAGCTACAGATGAATTTGTTGTTGATACTCCGTGAGTGGTCTCCGCAGCATAGGTGGTCAGGTGGATGTACCGCAGCGTTCCGTGCTAACATGACGTACTATAGCGCAGGCACAAAGCAGTGCGTGCCGACCGTCGTGTCATGGTCGGACGGTACAGGTATGCGATAGAATTCACTCAACGTGTTTGCTGCACTTCTCACATACTGTAAATCACATCGGCCCGCTCGTAGGCCCTTACTTCTTGGTTCGTCTCTCAAATCGTACATCGCCTAGTCATGCTAAGACCAAATCTTGCTCGCAGGAGTAAGCAAGACCTTCAGTCACCAGCGGCTCGTGTGTCCCACTGCCTATGTTTAATGCTCCTCTTAGGGTTCTAGCAGGTGGACAACCTATCCACCAATTCGCTGACATCCCCTCCGGTGCTACCACATTTACCTGGCCTACCAATGTTGCTGCGGGTACGCCCAGTCTTTAGTACTCTCTCGACATAGTTCTCCGTCCTCACAGTGTTGGGTACACACAGGAACTGCTGTGACTCTCACGATGAGGGACGCCGAAGGGAGCATCGCACAAACAGCACCCTTTGTCATTGGAGATGGCCGTACGTCCATCGTCTCTCGTGCAGGAACGCGCCGTTGCTGACTTCGTGGATGTAGCCAGCGGCTGCAACCCCATATGAGTCATGTTCGCAGCACGTACAATTGGAGTGGCGATCAATAAGCATAAGATACACGACTGCTGATGGCGCGCTACGAGTGAGACCCCAGATAATACAGCCACAAGTTCATCCGTCCACGCTTCGAGTCTGTTCCGAGCTTGTAATACCATGTGAGCTAATGGCTCTAATATAGGAAGGACGATTGCACGATACTCACCCTCTGAACGAGTCGATGCTGTACGGCGAGCGATCACACCATCATGACCAGCACCACAGAAAACCTCTCAAGCGTCAAATCCGACCATCGTCCAATTATCAGCCATGTTGGGATATTCCTCGACAAAGTCCCACACGTGACCCTGCGCGTCTTCCCGCATTCGCTCCGGTAGCCATCCGAGGTTATCCTGCCGCACGTCTTGACCACGATCGATGGCGATCTGCAAGAGCTCGGAGATGTCGTCGACGTCGACGTATTGCTTCTCCTGCATGTCTTCGCGATGTGACTCGCGGTGATCGTACCATCCCTGGAGCTTCAAGAGGAGCAGGGGTATGAGAGGCATGACGGGGAGGTCGGAGATGATCTTGATCCGGCGACCCGGGACGTTAGGGATGTTGAGAGTCGGAGGGACCAGGATATCCACTTTACACTTGCGCCTTCTTCGTCCCGAAGATCGTAGACGGCACCACAGGACAGAATAGCTCGCTCTGGGGTTGCGGGAAGGCACGAGGTAGAAGTCGGAGTCCTCTTCCACCAGTATCTCCTTGAGTTCCTCCGCATCATATTGGTTGGTGAAGACAACCAGATCTATATCCTATGTGAGTAAGAGGAGGGAGAACTCGTGTTTAGGATACAACTATTCGAGATATGCTCACTGGCACTCACGTTCGGTGTTCGAGACACGCCGAAGAGATGACAAGCGGTGCTGCCGAACAGACAACATCTCAATCTGCGATTGCGGAAGATATCAACGGCCTGGTCCGCAATCTCGAGAATCTCGTCGCTCGTTGGGGATGACATGTCCAGAAAAGATCGAACGAATCCCACAGTAAAGGTAAGTCAAGACGAGTACTAGTCGAACGCGTCCAGTAACGAATTTAAAGCACTGGTGCTGCGGTAAGCTCTCACGGTTGACTATGATCGTGAGAGATCTAGCAAGTGTACTTCCTGCAGCCCATCCCTTATCTCGCTATATTTCGATGGGCCCGCGCTTGAGTAGACAAGCTCGAAAGTATCGTGGTGCTCACGTTCACCGTCATGAGCAAGAGAAAGCCACGGTACGAGTTGCCTTTTGTAGCTCGCGTACCTACCAGGCCTTCAACACTGCTTTCATAACATGCGCAAATAGAAAGCGCTTACGGCGGCCATTCGGATGCAAGTTGGCAGCAAGTTGTTACTTCAAGTTGGCCCTCGTAAGTTGCCAGTTCTGAAATTGGCTGCTATTGATTCTCCTCAGGTCAACCGCACGGGGTCTTGGAGAAAGGCTGTACAACATCTAGAGTGCCAGTATGGGACCGCAAGCGTGTGCCGAACGCGTGCTGAGATCCGGAAGCCGCCAGCGTTCCCGACGGCGGCCGGTTTCGCTGACCATGGTGCACCACGGATACGTCCTTTCGCAATGTCATGATTCATTCTGTCTGCCTGAAGTCATATGACTGGTATATCATGACACATCCTACTCCGTCGATGACATGGGCAGGCGTGACGAAGACACCCTCGCCACCAAAATGTGAGTACCCGGACAAGCCCTGGCAGCTGTAGCAGATGAGTTTGATGCTGTACTTCGCTAAACAGGCGTAAAGTAGCTTTGCAGCGATCAGGAACGGCATTTGTGAATATGATATTCGGACGCCTCTGTCTCCGGGTCACATGTTCTCCAAGGTTGCACCATACGGAGAAGGACACTGCCATCGATGTCATGAAAGGCGGCCTGCGGTGCACAGGCGAAGGCGGCCTATACAGCAGTCCCAAGCCCAAGCGCGTTCGTCTATCACAGGGGGCAGAGGAGCTAATCTACGGGCGCCCGTGAAAATGAGTACGCACTCACCGAGTCTTCGCCGTTCATACACACTCGTGCATTGATCCGTTGTTTAGACGACCCGGCTCCAATCTCGACTTGTCTGCAATGCGGACTCAGTACGAAGAGCCCCCCACTGTGCGGCGGCGTGCGAGACAGCTACTGCGAGTTTGCGACAGCGAGTCCGTGCTTACTCGGACCTGGCTTGGACTTTCCGATCCAACGAGGGCTGCGAGTCCGGTCACAAAGGCGACGGCATGTCAGCCCTCGTCTCTACGACTTCTGGCACCCATTTTGTTATGTATGGCTCGGCGTGATGAACGAGCTTTTGCCCGCGCAGCACCTGGTCCTGCATTGGGTGCAGTTGGAATCAGAGCCCTGAAAACGCTGTGCACGCGGTACGGATGTAATGGGCTCAACCGAAAATCGGTGGTGTGTTCGTACAACGTGCATCTCCGGGTTTTGTGAGAGGTTCCTAACTTCGTCCAGCGACGTCCTTTGATATTACCGACTCTGACGCTCCGCAAGCGAGGAATTGGCGCAGTAGGTCGACCGTGGCACCCGTGGCCCCGATGGAGGTGGATCTGGTCGATAGGGTGTAACGATCGGGGCGCCGCTCGACACGCTACTTAAACCAAACCTTGGGACTCGTGGTGTTCAGTGTCCACACCGGCTACCAACATGCTCCAGCTTCAGCAACTTTCGTCTCTCCCTCGACTCGCAGACGTGCGAAATGCGCTATATGATATCGGGGAGGAATTTGCTGTGGCGGCTTACCACGCGATGCATGTCGTCTACTTGTTCACAAAGTCCGACATCATGACCACTCTCATACCGAACGTGAGCCGAGGCCTACCGTCTTTTAATTCGCGTACACATGTGACTGAATACTGGATCTCTCTAGACGGCCTTTGGAATTGTCGCGGCCGGCGACTTTCATCCGGGTCGCACGCTTCAGAGGCTCACATGGGTTTGGGTTCATTGTCTCCAGTTCTGTGTTTCCAACCAGAGCATCGACGTCTCCGAAGACAAGAAGAACCATCCGTGGCGGCCTATCCTCTGTGGATTGATATCTTGGCCTGCAGCGCGGTACCTGCGCTGGATGCTGCTCGTCCTGAGCCTCTCCCTTTCAACCTCATGGGGCGTATTCACCCCCTCTCTCACACTGTCGCTGGCCACGATCGCCTACAATGAGCTCGGCCTCAGCAAGAAGTGGTTTACTCGAAACGCCCTGAACGCCATCGGCTACACGTCGTTCTGTGTAGGCGCAACGAACGCCGCGCACGCCAGTACGTTCCTTGTTACACCGTTTAGTACCCGGGTTGCGGAGATCTAAGCATGCACGGCAACTAGACATTCACCGGCATCGGAGCGCCGACCCTACGTCGAGCCTCTCCATCCACCTCGTAAACGCGCTAATCATCATGTCCACTATCCAGGCGCAGGACTTTAAGGACGTCGAGGGCGATGCGGCCATTGGGCGTGAGACGCTCCCGATCTTGTATCCGGGCGCGAGCCGGGTCGTGACCGCGGCGCTGATCCCGATGTGGTCGGTCCTCGTCACTCGGTTGTGGACTATGGACAAGGTGCTCTCGGTGTCCACGGTCTTAGTGGGTTGCGCCGCGGGGTTAAGCTTCGTCGTTGGTCCGAGGACGAGGGCGTCGGATGAACGCTCGTACAAACTGTATAACGTGCGGCGGAGTTTGTCTTATATCCGCTCATAGTACAAGCCGCTGACAACAAGTCTCTCAGGTGTGGCTTTGTTTCCTGCACGTCGCCCCCTTTGCCCCTTGAACCCTGTGTTCACGGTTAGGCGATACATCTATATTGTTCACGGACTCTCGCAATACACTGTAGCACCCACCCGAATAGACTACAATAGAGATGCGCCGCTTGCTCTCCCTCCTTTCTAATGCTCTATGTATCCTCGCGCCCACGGACAGGGGAGGAGTAGCAGCGCCAACGATCCCACTTGCCGAGGTGGACGGCCTCCGGTGACACTTCGCTAGATTCACTCGACTCTTATACTGGTGCAGAATGAACGACATGACATGTACGACCGCAACACGTATGACGCGCCCGAAGGTATGGTTGTCCCGAGTGAACGCCCTCCATGTGCCTGAAGTCGAGTTCGCACGGCGAAATTCATCCCCTAGCTGGACGCGTATACATCCCCTTCACTAACCCCACTAGAGAGGCGAAGTGGCTTGTGTGTGGTCCGTTGCCTGTCATGTATCTTACGATTCGCCTCCGTAAGTGAGCCTATATTGCTATGGGCGAAAATGCACCATCATTCCTCCACGAACCAGTTCCTATATTCCATAAGTTACAGTACAACAACAAAGTGGCAAGAGTAAAGCCCGATCCAGCATCAGTGGACATAAGAGTAACTGAAGCTCAGAGCTTGCTCTTCTCCGCCTTCTTGACATAAGCTACACCCGCGCCCAAGCACACCTATACACGCGAGGCAAAACAAGGACATCATCAGCCAAGTGGATATGTGAACCTAAACTCGGTTTACGTACCTTGCCCGTCGCGACGTTCCGCGTGACAAACGTCAGCTCCGTCTCGCCCTCATGGCCCTTCGCTTGCGCAGGGCCGACCTCCCAGATGCTCGTCTCCAGGGCATCCCCAGGCTTGACGGGCGCGGTGAAGCGCACGCCGAACAGCGTCAGCGAGCGCGGGTCCCCGCCGCCAACCGCAGAGATGATCGCGCGCGCGGCGAAGCCGAACGTCGACAGGCCGTGCAGGATGACACCGCCGAAACCGGTCGAGGCGCCGATTGCAGGGTCTGCGTAGGGGTAAGGGTCGCGTCAACACCGCTCATCTCCAAGAATACGGAGGAGGAAGGTGGGGGAGGGGAGCAAGGACGCACTGATGTGGAGCTCGTTGTAGTCGCCGCTGAGCCGATAGACGACAGCCTGCTCCGGCGAGGTCTGGTCACGCACGACCCAGTCGGGTTTGCGGTCCTTGGGCGTCGGCTTCGCTTGAGGAGGGCCTGCGATGCGTTTCGTGAAGTTCGTGCCTGTAGCCTTAGCGCCGAGGTTGAAGGACGCGCTCTGGAGTTTGAAAGGCACTTTGAGACAAGGTCACACAGGCGCGCTGAAATGTAGGGACATACGTAGAGCTTAGCATATGGCGTGCCCTGAGGGTCGACGAGCACAAGCTCATTCTCGAGGATGATACCGGACTCTACAGAACTGTTCAGTATATATCGTGCGACAATTGACTGTGGGGTATACAGACTGTTCTCGCTGACAGCAACGATGCGCTTCTTGATCTTCCAGCCGTCACCACTAACTGGAGGGAGAGGCTTGAGGATCTCGATCGACTGGCTGCCGTGGACCTGTGAAGACGTCAATTGTGAGCTTGACAACATGCATCTGTCGCCAGAGACGTACTCCGCGGTTAGGGTCGAACTTGGGCAGCCCAGGCGCACGTTTGCCGCCGGTCATGAGCTGACGGAAGTTGACCACGTCTTGGCTCGTCCCTACATTCACACACGCTCTGGACTGAGCACACTATTACCGAGCGTTCAGGCATCTCTACACACCTTTGAACGGGAGTACGACAGGATATGTTGGGAATGGCGCCCATGATTTGTCTGCACATTCTCATGTTCAGACCAAATGAATATGGAGGCAGTTGCGAGAACTCCCACTCACCAAGCTCTACCGGCGTGAATGTTTGTCAGCCAAGGGTGTAATGCACAGGGGTCATGAGCGTACCGTTTATGAGCGCAAAATCGTCCTTCTTAGTCCCGATGCCGACTGCGTAAAGCAGGAGGTCGCGCTGGTTCCAGGACACCTACAAAGTAGTACTCAGTATCCATGCCTAACGCAATAGGTCATGCGAAGCGTACGGGTTGGTCCTCGTCCTGCCATCCGACTGCCGAAGCGAGATCAACTTGCGACATGTTGTGCCTGATATATGGGGTGGGTTGGATGGTGGTGGTCTGCAGTCAAGCCTAAACGCAAGAGTAAAGAGGAGTCGAGAGAATCACGCATGCCGGGGAGGTGGATAGCCGTACTCGCCGTACGCTCGGCCTTCGGGGACGTGAGCGGATGAGACGCGCCCCTCGTGATCTCGATCACACGCGACGTGACAAACGCGTACATGCGTGACAGGTGGTGTGACAGTGACAAAATATTGCGCTCGTCGGCGGGATGTGCTTCAAGATCAGCCTGAGCCCTCTCTCTCCTCTGTACCTCGGCGTTGTTCTCTAGGTTCTGTTCAGCTAGAGTTGCTCTACGAAGATGGCCTCAACTTCAACATCTGAGACGACTCATCCGGTCGTATTCACGACCCAGACCCCGTATCCTCTGCCTTCACAAAAATTCATGATACCGGCTTCATGGAAACGCTACCAACTCTCGCAGCTCGTCAACAAGGCACTATCATTGCCTAAGCCAATTCCATTCGAGTTCTTAGTGAGGGGCGAGATCTTGCGCGGGACTCTTGCAGAATGGTGCGCAGAAAAAGGCGTTGGCGAGGTGCGTTTGCTAAGTCTTCAGTCAATAGTTCTGTATCGTAATGTCGGACGCAGGAAGAAACGCTAGAAATCGAGTACTTCGAGTCTGTGATGCCCCCACAGCGGATGTCATCGCTCCCGCACGAAGACTGGGTCTCCTCCATATCCTGTCAACTTCCTGGGTATGTATGTCCAATCGAACAGGCGTTCACCCCGAGTACTGATGAGTATTTCATAGGTATTTCTTGACCGCCTCTTACGACGGCGCGCTCCGGATATTCGACTATTCTCAAAAGCTCGTGCAGACTATCCCCGCACACACCGCGCCAGCCACCTCCATCTGTGTAGTGCCGTCGTCCTCAGCACCCCTCACTAGCACACCCGAATCCTTCCTCCTCGCGAGTGCATCGCACGACCTCACGGCGCGTCTCACACGCGTCGATCTCTCCTCTCCTGAACAGCCCCGCGTCGAGACGCTCGCCTCATTACACCTGCACACCGCACCTGTATCCTCGGTCGCCGCGAGCTCGACACACATCCTCACATCTTCTTGGGATGGCCTTATTGGCCTTTGGGACACCGCAATTCCAGAGAACGACGAAGTGCCTCATGACGAGGCGGCTGGCGATGGCCAGGGACGCAAAAAGCGGCGAAAGGTCGCAGGAGGCGAAGACGGCGAGAGCGTAGCGAGGCCAAAACGGAAGGCGCCGATTGCAGTACTGAAGAGCCATACTGCGCGTGTGTCGCGCGTCGTATTTGGCCGTGAAGCGGATGCGAAGAACGCGTACAGCTGCGGGATGGATTCGACAGTGCGCACATGGGACGTCGAGAATGGCGTGTGTACGAGCACGATCGTGAGTTTGCTCCATTCCACCCAATCACATCTACGAACTGACTGTTGTGGTTTGTCAGACTGCGGCGAACAAACCCTTCTTGGATCTCGCGCTGACTCAATCTGGGAACAGTGCTCTTGCGGCATCCACCGACAGGACAGTATGTCAGTACGACCTTCGCGTGGCCTCGTCCTCCGCGACGACGCCTTCCGTCGCATCGCTCTCGCATCCTGCCACGCCTTCTAGCGTCGCAGTACCTCCGTCTTCTTCCTCCCCCTCTACCGCAGCGGAGCACCAGCTGGTTACGGGGGCGTACGACGGGGTCGTCCGCCTGTGGGACCTCCGAAGCACCAAGGGCGCCGTCGCGAGCTTCAAGGCGTGGGACGCGCGCGAGAGCAGCGGCCGCAAGGTTCTCAGTGTCGACTGGGCGCGCGGGCTCGTGGGCGTTGCCGGCGAGGGTGGCGTCGAGGTGTGGAAGCTCGGAGAGGGCGACCGCTAGCGGGTACAGAGGGAGGGCGCCACGTGCGGTGCAATGTCATTCTTGCTTGCGCGTTGTACGTTCTGGGTCGTCGACCGCGGAATCATGCATGCAGGGTCGACGTCGAAGACCGAAGACCGAGGACCAGGAGCGAAGTTTGTGTGCGGATCACATCGTGGATAGCGTCAGCCCCTCATCATTCCCGGCACTTCGCACTGCGCAGTCCTTTGACATCGCCAATGCATTCTCAATTCAGCGGGTAATATGGCTCAGGGAGTTCCACGATGCTGGATGAATACTTCGGTGGGGCTCTTTGCAGATGTCAGGGTAATCAGGGATGCGCGTTCATGTAAGCTGGAAGTATGGCTTGCACGATCTAGGTCGTTGCCGCACGCGTTCCCAGCCACAGAATCTCCATGCGCAAGTACTGATTCCCACCCTACGTCGAGTATCCGGCGGCATCGAGTTCGAAGATGCAGCGACTGACGAGAACTAGATAGCGGTTCCAAGCTTGACCTGCTGGCAGACCTGGGAGAACTTTGATGACAGTAAGGAAATCTATGACGATGGAGCTTCGATATTTGAGCCGCGTGTGGGGTTCAGTCTTCAGTCGACAAATGATGCTGTAACCGAGGCCCATTGGACCCGCCACTCTCGCCACTCTCAGAGACACCTTCAATCGCCGGCATGAAGTTTTCCTGACGCTGTCGTCTCAACCGTGCACCCGCTACTTCCTAGCGATCTTCACTTCGTTCAATGTATGAGATGGAAGCGTTGGCCGGGGCTATGCACGCGCAGCGCTTAGTACCTATTCTTTCGTTTGTGGCACGAGCACTCAGTGGAGACGCGAACAGAGACATAAATGGAATGGCTGCCTCAGTGGTGGCAGGTGGCTTGTATGGTTTGAAATCTGGCCTCTTAGCAGCGCTCGGTGCTTGTACAGTTTCGCTGCTAGCAGTATAGTACGATGCTGTCTGAATTCGCGAATTTGACCTCGGGCCACTAGTCCCGCGTCGGAGCGTCGCTGTCGTTGACGCCAGTGAGATCTTCCGGATCCTGCCTCGATAATCCTAAAATCTCCACATCGTCTCTAGCGACGATTGACATTTCGACATAGCCGATGACCGGCGAGGCCCGACGAGCAAATCTACCACTGCTGTGGCTGGACAAGAGCAGTGGACGAAGAATCGTCGAAAATGTTGTTGCTATGGCCAGCGGCAACAGGCGGAGATGGCAGCCGAAAGGAGCGCGCCCCGCCCATCATCCATCGGATTGAGGGTGGAATTTGCAGCTGAGATGCATGCCGGCATCGGTCGCCTATTGCTCAGCTTCCCCCGATTTGTCGGCAGAGGCAGGTCCAGAGAGCGCTGATCCCATTCTCTCCGTTATCCCACCAGGGCCAATGTCCGTCTGAACCTCTCCACGAAGGCACTCACGGCGACCGCAGGCTTCAGTGGCCATCTTCTGACCTTGCCGGGCGCATCACTCCAGTGCGGTAAAGTCCGTGATTAAACTTAGCTTGGCTTTGCCTTGGAATCTGCCCCTGCAAGGGTGACAGGACCTCGGACTTCAGCCACTCTACATATAACCCTCGGGGACGGGGAGCGCCTCCCCTGGATTCCCCCGGACAACTTCGCTCTTGGATGCTGCTATTGCCCGCGCTGACATGTCTGTCTTTCCAACGACGGACGCGTCCATGTCCGCCGACTCCTTAATCGTCTTCCCGCGCGACTCTGGGACGCCGCCGCTGCCTACGCGAGCCCAGCTGGATTCTAGCATAGGGGCGCTGCTCATCGGAACGTTCATTGCGACCATGTGAGTACCTGCACGAATACTTTGTATGCTCGCGGACGCGGCGCGATATGTGTACGCTGAACGCGCCGTTACAGGATCTACGGCGTGACCTTGTGCCAGACGTTCTGGTACTACCAAATGTATCCTCGCGATGTGCGCGTCATCAAGATCTTCGTGAGTCGTTCTGTACTCGATCGCTGTGATGGTTTGATTGACAGTTCATGTCATATAGGTTCCCGCGCTTCTGTACGCCAAGATCCTTTGCTTAAGTCCAATGCTTGTAGTACTAACCTCGCTTACCCCCAGTTTCGTGGAGACAATGCACACGGTCCTTACCTTCGACTCTTGGTGAGTCTGTCAATCCCGACTTCCTTGCGAGGGACGACGTTCCTGAGCAGACGATCAGCTATTTCTACCTTGTTGTCAACTACATGAGCCCAAGCGGCCTTCTAGTCTTTCGTTGGTGAGATACCATCCCCAAATTGTTGGCGACTAATCGCGCTCAACACGCGAGATTGCACAGGTCCCTCCAGGTATGTTGTAGGACGCCTCCGGTGGGACGCAAACTGACGGAGTGTATTGATGTCTTCAGCTGCTGGTCCCTCTTACAGTGAGTGCCCTCGTGTTAGTATGTGCGCAATGGCTAAACTACAGCGTCCAGGGTATCACGAGTATGATGTGCCAGCTGTTCGTATCGCGCGTAGTAGCTATCCAGCGTGTACAATATTGCTAACCTTTCGTTTGCAGTTTCTACGCGCGGCGCGTGTGGCTCTGTGAGCGTCTTCACTTGCCTGGTCTCTGCGTGCGTGCTGATTGACGGCTTGGCGACGTGTAGTTGGAGTCAACCATCGCAAATATGTTATTGTTGCTGTAGGTGTCACTTCACTGGCATGGGTGGCCTTCGCGAGGACGATTGACTAAGCTATTGATAGACTGCCTTCGTCTTCGCAAAGATTGGTAAGTTTCCACACAGACTACCAAGGACACGCCTGACCGAGTCGGCTTCATAACTCATCAGGATGCACGATTTGTACGTCGACTTGTCCCATACCCTGCCGTGTGTGAATTGCTGCTAAGCCTGCTCATACGCCTTCCAGACGCGTCAGTCAGATGGTGAGCTTTGAAGCCCTCTGCGTCCATCTATGGCTTCATTCGCTCACCCCCGTCTAGCTACGAGAGCAACCAGATCATAGCACTGGAACAGAACAGCGTGCGTATACCGTGCTAGGGCCTCCTTTGTGACCTAGACTAACGCCCCGGATGACCTAGTGGGTAATCGCCGCCGCTTACGGATGCGCTACGATCGTCGATGGTATCTTGACGGGGACTCTCATCTACGTATTGCTTAAGAGCCGCTCTGGGCTGAAGCAGTTAGTCCTCTTGCATTCGACGTTTAAGACCGGTGGAACTCATGTCAGTGTGTTCGTACGCGGGAAACAGATCGGACAGCGTTGTGCAGACCCTGGTCACATACACCATCAACACCGGTGTGTAGCTTTGCCCCCTCCCTCCGTGTATCCGTGCTGATGTTCCCATGCAGGGCTGCTCACGAGGTCTGTGACCTTGCACATTATATACAAACTTTTCCAGTTCGCTGACGGATAGCCATGGGAATACAGCATCGTCAGCGTTGCGGTCTTTATTCTCGTACGTGCATGACGCAGGGATGAAAGCATCCTCAGTCCACGCTAACTAAGCCTTTCCTGTGCGCAGGCTCTCATATTGCCTCATGGTCTCATCTGGGCTGCGGTGACGTTCGTGAGTAACAAGTGTACGTAGCGCCATATCCACCTCGCCGTTATTGGCACGACTCTTCACGTACGCAAACTGAATATGTGCCTTGACAGTGAACGCGAACGCCGTCCTCGCCGCGTGAGTACACTAGGGAGGGCCCTTGCGTTCAATCTCTTACCTGACTCCTGGGTTGTCGTTCCAGGCTTAACACCCGCCGATCCGTGTCCGCGCGACTGTTCGCAGATGACGCGGAGCTAGAGACGATCGGTGCGCAGCTTCGCGGCGGGCGCACGCACCCCGCCCCTACACTGACGACTGGTCGCGTCCCAGAGGTACGCATTGCCGTCGATCAGCGGTCGCAGTGGGGACTCATACTGACGACGAGACGCCTCCTCAGATCTCAATCAAGTTCCGAACGATGGCGTCGACCACGTCGGGCTCGGGCACCGAGTCCAGCGCAGCGCCAACGTACTGCGCGACCGACATCCACGAGGAACATGACCTCGTTCAGCTCAAGGCTCGGCACGAGGAAGAGGGGATGGATGCAAAAAGGGGTACTCAAGGAGAAGATGCTGCGTAGGATTAGGAGGTGGGTGTGCGTGCGTTGGACTTGGTGGGTGTATTATTCGGCCAGTTTGAGACTTGGTACTGACGAGGATTCCCTTTTTTCAGTTTTGATGATGAGTAGCAGCGGGAATCGCATGCGTAGAGCATACAAGGCCCTAGAAATGGGCTGCGCTGGTTATGGATGCGTTTACTGCGATAAATACGCATTCCCCGAATCGTGACTTGCGGACGAGGCACCATACCGAATGCTGTACAGTAATGGAACGAAGCGTGGAGGAGCAGCATTCAGCAAAAGGACAGATTTGCTGGAGGAGCCTCAACCTAGAGGAGGACCTAGGACCGACGGGCCCATCGGAGCAGTCTGGGTCGGCGGTAGCAGTGTGAGTCTAAGGCAGTTAAGGCAGTGGTAGAGACTAGAACCGAGTGCATACAGCACTAACGACCTATACGCCTACATGTAGGAATGGAACCCAGAATACCATTGGCCTTCCCGCAGCCTTCATCTCCCCCACTGCGCGATGAAGAGCTTCCGCCGCCTCCAGCGGATTTGGTTCGCTGACACCTGCTCGCATGAGCTGTCCATAGATCTTACCTGCTATGAAGGCCGCTGCCTTATCCGCCACAGTCCATAGGGTCGCCACCGCTGTGCGCACCCCGGCAAACTGCATCCCTGCCGCCAGGTGGATGCTCTCATCCGGTAAACGAGCGTCGCCTGCAGATGTCAAGCACGCGGAGAGAAACGCGAACTGGACGCGGGCAAGGTCGAGCTGCATGAGCGCGCCGAGCGTAAGTGGACCATTGTGCATGTAGAACGCGCTCGCGAACGCGTTGGAGCTGTCCTGGTGCGCATGACAGGAGAAGTGCAGCCACGTGTGTGCGGGCAACGCTTGCGAGACGCGAAAGACGGTCGCATCAGGCCCTATGAGCGTCGTGGGTGAGTGGGAGATCCGTGCGCACGCGCGCTGGATCGCCGCGAGCTCCTTTTGGACTGCAGGGAGAGGATTTTGCCCAGGTGTTTCCGGCTGTCCGACCGCAAGGAATGAGAAGGGCTGCGTGGAGGCTTCGTGTGCGCGTAAGAGAGAATGTAAGGTGGGGATGTAGGACGATACCGCGAGTTCCATCAGGCCCGGAGCGTCACCCTTATAAGGACCCGCCGCGTGGATAGGGAGGAGAGCTAGCGGACCCGTTGGACACCACCAAATCCTGAGTGGTGTTGTAGCGACGAAGTCTTTCCCTAGCAAACGCAACATGATGGGTGCCGCCATTGTCCGCCAGATTCCTTGTAGGATTGGAATCAAGATAGCCTCTTCGAGGTCGCGTACCCCCATTGCACCCTGCTGGAGATCGTACATGCCAATTTGGATAGTCTCGGCCCAACTGCGGAGGTCCCCGAGCGAAAGCTCGGGAAGAGGGACATGTTCAATCTTGACACCCTCTTCACGCGTGTGGGTGAGAATGAGAGCGTCACATCGAGACGAATGGACGTTCAGAAGTATAACATGACCTCTCGCAAGAAGCGTCGCCAAAGATGGTCGTTGCCGCAGGCCACCAAACGGCGTGAGTGCGCTCGCAGCGTCTCCTACTTCCTGCTCGTACGCTCGCAATGACGTATGTCGTTTCGCTGCGCTATGCAGCGCCGCGTCCTCGTAAAGGCCAGCGAACATCGAGCGCATGGCGTCGATCCTGTCAAAGTCTCCAGGGCGGTAACCCGGGTGCGCCTTGAGCTTTTCGCGCATATCCTCGTACACGCCGCGGAGGCGCTCAGCGACTTTGAACGCCTCGGGATTCTTCTGGGCCATCGCTACTGTGCGCTCGCGATCACGCGAGAACAGGCTCATACCGTCGGCATTGCGTGAGAGAAAAGAGGACAATGTGTTGAGCTCGGTTGGCTGAGAGTCAGAGCTAGGAGCGCTCGAAGGGCTAGGTGCGCCAGACAGACTGGATCCGCTCAGACCTATGGTTTGGCCGAGACGTAGCTGGAGGGACTGGGACCAAAGAACGTTTCGTCCGCGTTCGAGGTAAGTGATCGCGTCTTCGAGATGCCCGCACGCTATGGCACAAGCAGCTGCCCAAGGACCCACGTCGGCGGACAGCGACGCGAGGGTCCTATACTGGACGACAATGCGATTCCCCGCCCAAGCGATCATTGGGATTATATCCAACGCGACCTTCAGTGCGTCGAGGGTGGCCTCGGGCCCGCGCGCTGACGCAGTCTGCGCCCACTCCATGGCGGCCTTCAAGCGAATGGGAGCTCGCGCTGAGCCCTGGGCCACATCTCGTAGAGTGTCCACAGCCCGTGCGTAGTCTTCGTTTGAGCCACTGATGGAGGCGCGCACTGACAGCATGTGTCCAATCAAGAGACACAAAGAGGCGCGGGACGAGTCGTCCTCAGGAGCTCTGTCCAGGGCAGAGGAGGCATAGCGGATAGCCGTATCCAAGTCATCAGTATCCTTCGTTTGTTGGAAGCGGTAGAAAAGCGCGGTAGCAAGGTCACGCTCGATCCGCGCCTCGATGTGTGTCCCTCCGACGAAGGCCTTCCGCGCACGCTGGAGATGGAGAACGCCCTCGTCTATCTCCATCAGATTCTCTGTGAGTTGACCGCGTCGCGCAAGCGCCAGTCCGTATCCAGCCTCGGCGGGGTAGTGGACAATGCTGCCCTCGATGGGAAGATGCATGGCAACGCCGGAAAGCTCGATGCATTCGTCAAGGTCTCGCGCGTCTTGGTCTGCCTCGAAACGGTGATAGAGCACGAGCGCGAGTGTCGTCTGGTACACCACGTACATCGGGTGCGTCTCCGCACAAGCGCGCACGGCCTTCCGCGCGTGGCTCACGGATGTATCCAGGTCCGCGATGTCCATTACGACCTCGAAGCGTTGCGCGCGGCAGAGCGCGGTGATACGGAGGCCTCGCGGCGCATCCGGGTGGGGAGGAGAGTCATGGCGCGAGGGGAGCCACTGCTCGGGCTCGTCCAGTTCCTGTAGGTTCACTGTGTAATACAGCGCTTTGTCGATGTGGTCAAGGTTCCACGTACGGAGGAACCGCTCGAGGTGTAGCTCGCTGAGAACGCAGAGGCTACGCGTGTCTGCCCAACTGTCGCCAATCTCGAGAGCGCGCAGGGCGTCGAGTGCCATCGTCAGTTGTGATACTTGACCACAAGCGTAATATCTGTCGAGGCAGCACTCCGCGAGCTCCATCGCTAAAGCACGACGGACGGGTATGGAAGATGGGAGGTCGAGGGCTTGGTAGACATCCAATGTCTTAGTGACGACTCCTATCACATACTGCAGGGAGTCGAAAGTGCGCTCCCTTCGAGCCATCAAACGTTCAGCATATGCCCAGTTTCGTACTCGAATTGGCAGGGTTGGGGACGTCGCATCCGAGCCCTGGGGAGTGATTGCCACGGAGACGGCGCCCATGGCCGCGTTCAGGCAAGTATCGTCGTGTACGAGTTCATACAGTTGGAGCAGCACGAGCCCGAAAGCAGACTGGGTCTCGCGGAGGTTGGGAGAGTGCTCGGTCATTGACTGCAGTTGAATAGAGAGCTTCTGCGCGGTAGCGTGGAGATAAAGCTCGTTTGCTTGGAGCATGCGGTTCACTTCCTCGGCCATCCAGTTGCTTCCGAGACTGCCGGATAGCTGAGATAACAGCGAAGTGGCACGGGATGCCTGGGTCGAGATTCCGTCTACGACGACAGGATCGGGGGATGTTGATGATGAGGACACGCTCGAAGTGGCGGGGGGAGGAGGCTGGGGCTTCAAATAGTCTCCAAAGGCGTCGACGATCTTGAGGGCACCTTTCACGTCGTCGGCGACCGCCTCAAACATGGAGACCCCAGCTTGCGTTCCATCGTACGTGGCACCCTCTTTCGTAGAGTCATGCGGGATATTCTTCCTGGAGTATTCAGGTACCACCGCTATGGGGACCTGGACATTCCTTGAGGGAGGAATGAGATCCTACGAGAGGAACTCGGTGAGAGAAAGACACATTTGAGACGATTCATTGCTCACTTTAAGTTGTCTTACTTGCTTAAGAAGTGCTTCGACGAAGTCCTCTGCTCCACGGGCACCTGCGCCGAACTCCGTAGCAGGTAGGAAATCCTCGAGATGCCCTCCATCAGAATGCGATTGAATTTCAGCGGACTCTCCATCGACTGCTTGTTTGGCATCGATTCTATTTCATGTCACCCTTGAGATGTAGCTTCATGCACGCGAAGATATGTCACCTACTCTCCGACGCGCTTGCCCTGCGGCCCCGGTGTGTCTGCCTTGTAGAAAGCTGTATGCGCCTCCTGACTGGAGGACTCAGTGTGCCTGTCTTGACTTTGCAACAGTTGTCCAAAGCCGACTGCAAGTTCCTCCTCCAGGTCAGAAGGAATGGTAGAGGTTGAGGCCTTGGCTTGTCTCGATGGATCCTAAGCGAAGGAGCTTCGTGTCAATTTCTGGGTTTGTTATTTTCCCTGTGTTCATGATACTTGCCATTCCGATAGTCAACGATGCTGAGGAGATGGTGCCAATAGCTCCGCGAGGTACAAGATGGCGGATATATAAAGGACGATGGCAAGGTCACTGGAAGGGGCTGGTAGAGCGGGATATGAGTCAGAACGATCTCCTAGACTTCCGCCGGTGCCTCACCTGTCCGAGTCCCAAGCCTCCCATGATCGGTTTAGCGTTTGCATGCACATCGGAGAAGTATAGCGTAGTTTGACAGATGCGCTGCTGCCAAGGCGGCGCGCGACAGCTCGTAGCTACTTGGATCATCCGGCCATCCAGGTATGGCTATTATTGGCGGCGGTGCTCAAGCCTGTTTAGGCAGAATGAACGATGCACGAGATGATGGTAAGTGTCAAAGGCCGGCGCGCAGCACTGCACATGTACTCAGCAGATCGATATCGCGTAGCATGAGGGCATCGCCACCCAGGAGAGTCTTGGAGAGATCCACGGGGTGGTAAGTAACGAGGCCCAATTCTGCCATGTCGTGGGCGACAGGATGGATGGATGTTTCGTCGACTCGGGCGATGCGGTTATCTCGGGACAGACCCGTACGAAGAGACCAAACATCCATACGCTCTCAAGTCCTATTGGAAGACCTGCCCGGTCAAGTCTCTGGCTATCGCTCATCAGACGCCTTCGTCCAGGGTAACTTCGGGGCAGCGCAGAGCGGCTGGAGCAAATGGCGGAAATTGCGAAGTCCTATCACTAACTAGAGCTGCATGCCTCCCATACGGCTGTAAGTGTCTGTCAGTACTGACGGTTATGACAATTTGAGCCCAGATTCGAGGCGCACCCTTCCGCACGCAGTTACGTAGCATTCCAATTGCGCTGGCCCCCTGAAAATGAGACACTGGCATACACTCGAATGTCCAATCACACTGAACAGAGTATACGAACATATAGAGACGAGACCACAGATATCAGCAATGCAGCTGGGAGAGTTTCATTGTCAAATTGGTGAAAATAGTGGTAGATTGGACGTACAAATACCTGAGGGGCGAACGTGTGGTTGTTAGTACCTGGGTTAGGCCTGATAGCAACGTGCTACTGCCATAGAGACTGTTGGCGGGATTCAAGTTAACTATTGCGTTCGTGGTTTTTTCCGATTAGCTGGCCTGCACTGATCTCGCCAGAGTAGTTAAACCGATCGGCTGCAACCATAAATTTTCCAGAGCTCTGAGGCGTTCATAGCTGCAGAAGACAAAAGCTCATGAGCACTGAATCCGGTGGTCAAAGCTGTGCCAGTAGAACTCACAACGCAAGGGAGGAAATACAAATACAGTAAGTAGCCGGTCAGTAGCAAACTTCGAGTGCGAAGGTGAACGACTGCCGTTCTACGGCAAGGACTGCTGGTTCGGACTACACAGCGTTCCACCTCCGAGTCGCTAGGAGGAAGATCTCGGGCGCGGAAATGACGTTACCTTTTGTATCGAGTAGTCGCAACCTGTTGCATGCTGTAACATTGTCTTACATCGGCGCTGCCATGCAAGTGATGTTGCTGTAGCCAAGAGTAAGCTAGAGGTACAACGTTGAAACGTCGACAAGTTGAATGCCTGCACCGGAGCGCTGACTCGGAGCGTCCCCAGTCGAGTTATAGTGAACATGGTATTGCCAAAGATACACTTCAAGCTGAGCCTCATCTGAGATGTTGAGCTCGCGGCCCAGCCTAGTTGACTGGTACGACGATCACGGTGGACGATGGACCAGCGAGTAGGGAGCATGATTAAGCGCTCATATACAGCGCCCGTAAACAGGACCCCCGAAAATCCGCCAAGAGCTCATGTGCCAAACCTACGCGGAAAGGCGCCTTTTCGGGGGTCCCGATTTGGCAACTTTTCGGGGATTGG
>MU278587.1:0-83184 GCA_022385745.1 Cubamyces sp. BRFM 1775
CCAAATCGGTGTCATGCCCTCCGCACAAGCTCCTAGAACGCATGCAAACAGATCTCAACGAGGACCATTGAGAGACGGCGACGGGATCGCAGTTCTGCAGCGGAGGAGGGCGGTACGAGGCTAGTAAGAGAGGCCAGATCGCGCAACCGGTCGAAATTTCGCAGAAACCATACAGTGCCCTGCGCGCAATAGAGGCGAGTCCAGAACAGCAAGAATCGAAAAGAACGGATGAGATTTACAGGAGTAATCGCGGTTCTGAGTAGAGGAGGTACCAGGGCCAGCCAGAGGCGCGGAGTGTGCGAAAAAAATCGCGAGACGCGCCTGCGACAAGCGCCGTGCAACCAGCAGTAAACGAGAGACAAGACGCAAAGGTTCCAGGCAAAACCGAAATAGACGCCTGCTGCTGTGGCAGAACCTCGGCGACTCCGATGAGCCCTTTCGTTCACCAAGTCCTCAATCCGCCACACATACTTCTTGCTTGTGTCTTCTGCTCTACGGGAAGTTCATTTTGACTGACTGAGGTTTCCGAGAGCCCATTATCTGCAAGTGTCGCTCTGTTCAATGATAACTGTAACCGGCTAGATGTTGCTGGGATCTTGTCTAGTACACTCTCGGGAACTTTCGGTGGAGCCTATTCAACACCAGTGTCATGCATGGGCCGGCCCTCTCTTCCTGGCTTTCGCCTCCATCTCACTGGTGCACGTAACAGTCACTCACAGACCCTGCGGTCATTGCCTGGCATAACTCTCTTGCTGCCTCTGTTCGGACGTCTGACTACCTCCACGTCTGCGCATATCCGAGGAGAACCGCATGAGTACTCACCGGTCACCGGCAGAATCATGACCTCGCTCTCTCGACAAGATGCCGAGGCCCAGGTCCGCTCTTGGGGCTTTCCGACCGTCTACACATGGACAGATGGCCCGTGAGTACCACACACCTCCAGTCTACTGCGCCGATCGTCTCGTGTCTTATGACTGCATGAGTACACGGCTTACTATGCTTCTATATCTCCGCACGTCTGTGCTATCGATCGGACTGGGAACAGCAACGCGCATTACCCTCCACATCAGCATGGAGGCCTCACCACCCACCTCATCCTCTCGGGAGAATTCACCGTGTGCTACCCAGAGGACGACCCTGGAAAGAAGGAAACCTTCGGTCCTGGCGCACGCATCGACGTCCCTGCGGGCAAGGTTCACGAGGTATGGATGGGGAAGCAGGGATGTACGTATGTGATTGGCGAGTAGGACACCGGATGCACTGGTGCGCTTGTTGGATGGATGGATGTTCGTACAGTACGTGTTCTCTTGCAGGATCCGTGCTGCAGCGTTGATCGCCGAGGCGAGGGCCTTCAGACAACAGTTGAGCCTCTCTGATCTCGTAGCGCGTGGAACCCATCGAAGTATCGATGATGCAGCTATCACGCTCAATGGAACAGTCTCGAGAACTAAGCAAACTTTCGTAAATCGTTGGACGGCCGCAACCACGTCAAACAAGCGTATCCGACAAGGCTCATCCACTCTCCCCTACAGGTTCCGTATGTGCAACCCTCACTCTCTTCGTCATGCTCTCGGAACGAATCCGACGGTCAGATGAACCACCAGACGGACTCGTGGTGTTCGCCTTGCATGCCCGCAAGCGTCTCGAAGCGGACGCGTCGTTCGCCCTTCAGTGCGGCCATTGACTGCGACGGCGTCGGAGGCGTCACGCGCACCTCGACGCCCCCGGCCCCATCCGCGGCGAGCTTGAAGAGGTGCGGGATGGACGGGGAGATGATCACATTGACCGTCGACGCCGAGTGACTGACCGAACCGGGAAGCCGTGGAGTCTGCAGCTCTGGGGTGGAAGGCTCATCCTCGTCCTCGTCATGATCGGCGTCGCGGTCATGATCGCTGCTGCTGGTAGACGAGTCACTCGAGAGCTGGGAGAGCACCTTCTTGAGGATGCCCACGGGCAGCGGGGTAGTGGCAGTGCCGCTCTCGAGATCCTTATCGGAAGGGGTTACTGCCGCTGTGGCCTCTTTCAGACGGAGTTCGTGCTGTTTCTGTTGGGCACGTGCGAGGGCAGCGGGACGGGAGCGCCAGACGACGACGATTGTTGAAACGAGCATGGCGGTGAGGACTAGGAGGATGAGGACGAGGCCGACGATGACGCCTGATAGTCCCCGTTGGTGCCGCCGGTCAGCCCTCTTCTACCTCGTGTGCGAGATGTACATGGCGTACCTGGGGTAAGTCCGAGGTGATATTCAACCATCTTGCAGGTGTATGTGCCGGAGTGGTGTAGAAGGAGCGGATGGGCAGCCGAGTGCGCTTGCTAAGAGCGAGGACGGAAGGGCGGAAGGAAAAAGGATCCTTTCCTAAGTCTTGCGCTCGCTGTCTTATTTGCGCTGCTCATTGCGGCTGACGATGAGGCTGGTATGCAGCAGCGGGCAACGGCAAGTATCGCGGACGTTCTGTGGCTGACCGAGCCCATATGTCGATCGCGACGTTCTGAAAGACCGCGTCACAGTGACGAAGACCTCGAGTTGGGCAAATGCAACGATATCGTTCTTGCCTCTCCCGCTCTCGAGCATGGAGCGAACGCTCCCCAAACGTTCGCAAGGGGCGTCAGCTCCCGCAGGCTTGCAAGAAGCATTGATAGCTGCGCATATCAAACCTGTAGCTGTCCACACTCGATGGCTCCTGCTATCGTCGGAACACTACCCGCCGAGTTATCTACGACCCTGCCTTACTTGCAGGCCTCGCAGCGCAGTTCGGACTCCCAAGGACTCAGTACTCCGCTTCCATTTGGGTTCCATTCATTTGATTGGTCCCGAAGTGAGGCAGTGTAGCTTTTGTGGGTCCTTGTTTTCGGCGCTCCATCATGGTGCTTGATGAGCGAGCTCAAGTGCGCGATTCCTCGACACAATCACCACTCACGTATCTGCATTCAAGCAGCGGTCTTCAGCTTCTCTCACATCTCGTGTTGCAGCGGTTGCAGATAGACCACCGGAGGAGCGCCCGCGAGACGGGCTAGTACGTGACGGGACCTGTTTGCTTGCCAAACTCGCAAGCGAAATCCCACAGGTGCTGTTCTATCTTTTTCCCTTCTTCCGGAGTGTTCATGATATCCCACTAGGCTCGTTGACATCATCATTACAGGACCACCTGTGCTACGGCCCTCTCTATGCATCATCTTCCTACAAATTGCTTGGACGTTTGCTGCATAGCATCGAGATATGTCGCAGCCACCGGGTTGACGATGTCCAATTTTCCAGCACGGGCCTTTTCTGCAATTATGCGTGTGCGCCCATCCCATGAAGCTGGAGATGTGGAAAATGTATCGTCGCCCCATCGTTCGGCATCGCCAGCCGAAAGACCTGTGCCGACCAGAGTCGTGGGTGCGGGACGCACCAATGCGGCGGGCCACGGTGCGCTGCCGATGCGTGCCCTGGCGAACTGAATGCTCGATGGGGGAACGGCGGACGGGAGTGCCAAGGACACACCCACGGTGTCCACGGCTCCGTCCCCACGGGCGGCCGAAGCCCAAGACCGCGCGCGCACGAGCAGCTCTCTGCGGGGTGATGTTCTGCGTGCGGGGCGTGCCAGTGCGGGGCCACCCGTGATGCATCTGGACTTGAGACAGCGCTGGGCGTCGAACCCGCTGCGTGTACTCGGAATGCGTCAGATCGAGGACAGCTCTATGGGGGCCTGAAATACCGTGGAGAGCGTCCGGCGTGCTCTTCCCTCGACTACATCCTCAAGAGACTGCATGGTGGAACGGCACCAGATTGTCAGGGTCCCTGCTCCCTCGCCGCTCTCTCGCATCCAGCATCGTATTCGTTCGTGCTCTCTGAGCTCGTTCCTCTTTCCTCTTTTGTCCTGCGAGGACAGGACTCCAAGCGTAACACACGATGAGCACAATGCAGTACACCCCCGCGCAACTCGCGACCACTGCAGAACATTTGTAAGCCGTGTCAATCGAAGTTATGCCCTCTGAATGCGATACCGATATGCTTCGTTATCAGGATGGCCGCCAAGATGTACTCGTTAGCATCGTGTGGTGAGTATTTACATGCACATGGCGCGGTTGTCCTACCTGTACTCGTATTCACACTCCGTCGTCGTTTATCCAGTTATGCTTTTCTACGACATCGCCATCACTTTCGGCGACGAAGTCGAGAAGATCTGGAAGCAGCGCTTCACAGGTGCCACAGTCCTTTGGTTCCTCGTAAGTGCATCGCTTTGGCGGGCCTTTGATCGCAGTCGAGAAGGACCGTGTCCTGAACTAATAACATGTTAGAATCGTTACCTTTCTCCCCTTGGATACATCGTGGTCATTGTTTGTGCGTGCCGGCGTTGTGCCAAGCATCCGTCGCGAACGTCATAGGGGTTCACGTTATGACAACTGACCTCATTGTGCCTTGTACAGCCTTTCAGGATCCCGGGTGGTCCAAGGCCACTTGTCAACGTTATGTTTTGTACCCGGAAGTCCTGAAGGTGTTCACAGCCACCGCAGTCGGCAGTATGTTCAATCTTCTCCGAATCTCTCTACCCGAGCGTACGCTCACGTGGGTACGCTCGCAGTCATCTTCATACTACGCCTGTACTCGATCTACGCTAAGCGGACCGCCATTCTGTACGGCTTCGGTGGGCTGCTCGCTGCAGAACTCGCGGTCAAGATTGTGAGTGTCCGTGCTGTGCTCGTAACGTGCCGGGTGCAGTGCTCACAGGGTGTACTTCTCGCTTTTCACATTAGTGGGCATTCACGGACGGGACTATGCTCGAACTCCCACCGGGTGCGTCATCGGTGCCTGTCCCGTCTTCTCCGTCGCCACTCACGGTGCGATCCGTCGTCAGGCTTCGTCGGGTGCATACTCACCGGGAGGTCCTCGCCGTGAGTACTGCGATGTTGTGTGCCGTGGCGGCTCGGACTCATGACGGCCGCTGCTCGGCACCTCGCCTTTGCTCATGCTCATCGGCCTATGATTATGTTTTTCAGTGGTGACCGCATCTTCTACACATGGGTGGCAGAGCTCGTGTTTGGTAGTTATCCCGCACTAGGCCCTCGTTGCATGGGACATGTCGCTCATGTGTGGCGCCCGCAGACTCTGTCATCTTCTTCGCGACGATATATCGCACCATTACCCTCTATCGGCGCACGGTCATCGGAGAAGCACAGTCCCTGATTACTGTTATCATGCGCGATGGTGAGTATATGGATGAGGTCGTCGTTCCTCAACTTCTATGGTCGTTGTGGCAACGTGCTGACATTCGCTCTAACCTTCCAGGGGTCATGTACTTCACTGCGATATTTGCGTCCAACCTAGTTACGGTTCTGATATTCATTGTATGTTTTCAACACATCCAATACATTGACACTACACGTGCTAACACCCGCATAGTTCGCCACGGTGCGTACGCAAGCTTGAGACACGCGCTCTGACAAGCTGCTACCATGGATGACGTCTGACGCTTGACCTATAGCCCGACCTCAAGGTCATCAATGCGTCCTTCAGTACTCTGTACGTCTGAGTGATATTCGCTGCGCGCCACTGTTCTGACGCGCCACTCCCGACAATCCAGGATTACCAGCCTCATGGTCTCACGACTCATGCTGAACCTCCGTACCGAGGTCCTACGGCGCAGACCTGTTATGCGCAGCTTCTCCAGCAGCGGCCGCCTGAACCGTAGCGGCACGATTATTACGACACATCATCTGTACACGATGACGACCGCGACCACGACGACGGCTCGGGATGTCGTGTCCGGCAGGAAGACGCTCGAGTCAAGCATCATCGGGAACCTCGGTGCACCCGTGTTGACGTTCGAGCACGAAGGACACGATCACGGACGCGATCTTGACGGTGTTGACGAGGAGCCCCGCGACATTTTTGAAGACGAGAACCCGGAGGGAGTGGATGACATTGAACGCGGCTACCCACTCATGGACCTGAAAGCGACAGAAAATGTATCACCGACAGATGAGCAAGAAATCCCGACGCGACCAGACAAGGGCCCAGTACCCCGCAGCCCTCTCCTCCCTCGCCTGCTAGGTATACGCAGCCCCCGCTCACCCGGCTTTGGCGGGCAGCAAGACACAGACCACACGCGCTCATTGCCAGCCAGACTCGTCGTGCAGGTCACGGAAGAGGAGGTTGTCAGAGTCGACGAGCCGCCTCCACTCCCTCCCCCGCCACGCCCATTTGGGTTCTCTTACCGGCCCCGCTCCCCGCTCTCCTGGCGCGCACGACCGTCCTCGCCCTCACCTCCGCACGCGCGCCATTCACGGCCTGCACGCCCCTTCTCGCCGAGCCCGAGCGAGTCCGAAATGCCGCCTTCTAGGCCTACGTCCCCGTCTCCGGAGCTGGAACTGGATCTGGAGCCTGATCCGCCCGCACCTTTGAATTCGCAGGCCGCTCTTCCTCCGCCCGCGCCCCGCCCGCCTTCTCGGACGGGATGGTCGGCGTATGCCGCGCGTCGATCGTGGACGCCGCCTTCGTCCTGGAGGCTAGGCGTTAATGTGAATCGGGACTAAGGAGCTGTAACAATAGCATCGCGTTCCCTTTGTGCTGTCTGTATAGGGAACCGACCCTGCGCGCCGGCACGCAGCTGCGTCGAGTGTATGATATAGACCATGAGGCCTAGGCCTTGGACGGAAAGAAGTTGCTTTTGCGAGGTCGCGTCTGTGAAGGTGGGGTTATTACGTGCCCTTTGGGGGGAAGACATGCTTCTCCTAGGGTTGTGGTGAGTACAAGGTAAGATCCGATACATGCAGATGTCGACCACCGTATGGCCGTGCGGGAGGGTGTGAGTGTGGCAGAGAAGGACATTCTCCGTCGACATGGCTGACATTTTCCGACACGAGAACCCGGTGTCGGAGGCTATATGTTGGCGGTGAGTATGGAGCCTGTCCGGTGTTCGCGGGACAAACACCTAGTAGCGTTAGCTGACTGCATCGGGCTTAAGTATGCTCACAGGTGTGTGCTCGCTATGAACCAGTTTCCTGGCAATCAGTTCTGAATCAACAGCCGTGCAAGTTGCTACGCTCAGCCTGAGACTTGTGCTTTTCCTACAATAGGCATCCCATGAGTGGTATCGTAAGCACTTACGTCGTTGCGAGAGCCTGCGAACCCGCGTTCGGACCGACACCACTACCGTAATGCCTCCGAACATATTCGTGATCTTGACAGTGTGTCTTGATCTCCGTGCACATGCGTATGTTCACACTCTTCCCTGCTCCGAGTCTCTGCCCTTCCTCGCCATCTCGGATCTGATCCATGATGTCCATCCGTAGGGTCTGCACAGTTCATCATCCTCGGCGGCACCGAACTACGGTCGTTCTTGCTGTAGTTGGTATCTGGGTGGACGCGTGTATACCTCTTGTTACTGCGGCACGCGGTGAGCTTGATCTTCCATCTCTCGCTACACCACGATATTTGATACATACTCACGGTTTTGAGTGCCTGAGCGTCATTGCTGCTCGACTATGAGCCTCATATTCCCAGGTGGAGCCACATCGTAGCATCTCAGCATGAACGCGGGCGTCGATGTTCAAACGTTCAAATCCAACTTGGCGAGGCAGCAACTGTATGGAACGCGCCGTCGGTTGAACCGCGTTCTTCTCTGGCTTCTTACTGTCGCCGTGCGTCGGCCTGTTGTCATTTTAGCCTTCGAAGGAAGCTTGAAACGACGGGAGCGCGTCTCGTACTCAACGTTGCCGGCTACTTGCTAACCCTGTGCACCTATCGCTGACTACGAGATTCGAATGTTGCCAGTTTGCAGTCCTTCCAGCCTTCCAGCTCCGCTCTTCCCGGTTTCTGCCCGGCCTTGCCGACATCCAGACTGCAGACTTTTGCGTAATATTAGGCTCTAGCTTACCTCGACCGTAAACCCCGCGCTCTGGCATGTGGGCGGCGCGGGCGAGATGGGGCGGCGGTGTCGTAAGCGGACGAGCATTTGGCGCAGGAAGATCAACGGCGTTGTGCGGCGTGCTGGCATTATGAAAGTTCTGTATGAATGGCTTCCGAGGCCGGACGCGCGGCGGAACACTGTGTGTGCGGCGACGATGGACGCGTCTAGAGAGAGGAATCTAAGTGCAAAGTCTAAGCTGGGTGGGACGCGGGAGAGCCTGGATCAGTCCGAGGATGAATGTTTTGGCCCCCACCGTCATCTGCTCCCGATCGGTGCGTGTTGCGCCGGGGGAGGTGTGATGAACATAGATCCAGAGGCGATGGGCCTTGTACCTGTGGATATGTCGCGATTTGGATTGGAGGCGCGTGCAGTGCAAGGCTTACTTGGCAACGGAGGACGTCGATGGCGGAGGACAGGAGTCTGGTATGTGCCGTCCATTGCGCTTCATTCCATACAGGACAGAGAACGTTGAGCGTTGAGACAGGATGAACTCTGTCTCGCCACCACATTCTCGGACGTAAAGTATGAATGTTGAAGTGTGGGCGCTGTCCATGAGTATCGTATCGATTGGCGCAGGATGATGAGGGATTGGCTGCGCTGATGGATACGGGCGACCAGGAACTGAATGGGCCGCGTTGATGGGAGTGCCAAGGGTGGATAGAGGACGCTGGTTCGCCGCGGTGCGTGCTGGCCAGGGACGCGACCACGTGAGTAATGTGCTAGGAGGAGTGTCATATGTATTCCGAACTGTGGAAGCTGGCCCCGTGGATTTGTCCGTCAGATTAACTGGAGGGGCTTGAATATTCGCGCACAAATTCGTCGACGCCTTCCCCGCCCGCCCTCAATTAGCACCCGGATGGAACGCTCCCAGCCCGCTCGGGTCGTCTCCCTCCCTCCTCCCTTCATCCAGCGTTCGCCCCCACGCCGCACCCTCCCCCTCTCTTCCTTTTCTCCCCTTCCTTTATCCCCTCTTTTACCCCCGAGCCTGACTTGCTCTACGCACCGCAGTCGTCCCTTATAATCTCCCCCCGCCTTCCCCGAGGCCGGGACGATCAGCGCGTGCAGCCGCCGCCACTATGAGCGCAGAGCAACTCTCCCCCGCGCAGCTCGCCACCGCTGCTGAACATCTGTGAGTACACAAGTGCCACAACTCGCTCGCCCGCGATAGCTTACTAGACGGATGTGTCCTGCGGGATCGCCGTTGGGCTGCGCGCGGTGCTTTCCGCTCTTAACTCAATCGCTGATCGCACGTCTCCCCCGCACTCCAGCACGGCCGCCAAGATGTTCTCGCTCGCTTCTTGCGGTACGTGTTAGCGACTCGCCTCGCGTCCTCGGGGAACGCCTCGCGTCTGAGAGAATACGGTTAGTGCGGGGTAAACTGACATACTTTGTTCTGCAGTGATGCTCTTCTACGACATCGCCATCACATTTGGCGACGAGGTCGAGAAGATCTGGAAGCAGCGCTTTACCGGGGCTACCGTCCTATGGTTCCTGGTCAGCACCTCTCTTCCTATCCACTCCACTTTGCAGGTCTAACCATAACGCGATCGACACTAGAACCGCTACCTCTCGCCCCTGGGCTACATTGTCATTATCGTTTGTACGTAACCGCGTCGGCCACGCGCCTCGCGCGCCTTCTCGCTACGGCACCGACTGACGTCGTTGTGTGCGCGCGACGCGTTGTTTGTCCTTGTGCAGCATTCCACGATCCTTCATGGTCCAAGGCTGCATGCCAACGTTACGTTCTGTATCCGGAAGTGCTCAAGATCTTCACTGCAACAGTTGTGGGACGTGCGTGTCCTAATCTGCGCGTCACGGCGTTCCCCGTCCAGGGTACTGACCAGTGCCTCGGATTCACGCAGTAATCTTCATTCTACGATTATACTCCATATATTCAAAGAGGAACATCATCCTATATGGCTTCGGGACTCTCCTCGTTGCAGAGCTCGCTGTCAAAATCGTGCGTACCCATCCTTCCTATCCTCTCCGCTGGGGACTCCTCCATGTCCGGCCTTACCAACTGCCGATCCTCCCATAACAGTGGGCATTCACCGATGGGGTCATGCTGCAGCTCCCACCAGGTGGGTCGCATTCAAACGCTTTGTACCCTCTTCGCCTGGTTGTTCTCACACTGTCTTCCGGCAGGCTTCGTCGGCTGTATCCTAACTGGACGGTCTTCTCCGTAAGTGGATTTGCATCCGAGAACTCTACCACTTCTCTGCCACCCGGGCGCTTTCTGTTGCCATTGGCAGGGGCTGACTATTTCTGTGCGTATGCAGGGGAGACCGGATAATCTACACATGGGTTGCTGAGCTCGTATTCGGTCAGTAGCAACCCGTTGACCACCTGATTCAAGTAGACTGACCGCGTATGCATTGCCGTAGATTCGGTCGTGTTCTTCGCGACGCTATACCGCACGGTCACCCTCTACCGCCGTACACTCATCGGGGAAGCGCTGTCGCTCATTACCGTCATCATGCGCGATGGTCCGTGTCCTCCGCTTTCCACAGTAGCACGCATGGTCTTCAGACTGGCGTGCATACTTCTTCCTCTCTAAGAGCACGGACGCTGATGCCTCGCGCGGATCCCCGCAGGAATCATGTACTTCGCGGCGATCTTCGTTTCCAACCTCGTTACCGTCCTCATCTTCGTCGTAAGTGCCATTCAATGATGTCCGCAATGTGGTTCCGTCTGACGATGACGTTGCGCGCTTCCTCTTCCCTTCCGTGTGCCACCAACAGTTCGCTCCGGTGAGTACGCGGTCCTGAGACCGCGCGTTGTGTTGCGACTAATGCACGGGACGTCGTGCTGACGCTTTCAGCAGCCCGACTTGAAGGTCATCAATGCCTCCTTCAGCACCTTGTACGTCGCCCGTTTGCCTAGTCTCATCTCGCGTTCTCTGCGTACTGACAGGGAGTGTACAGAATCACAAGCTTGATGGTTTCGCGACTGATGCTCAACCTACGTGGCGAGGTCCTCCGGCGCGGGCCCGTCATGCGCAGTTCGTCCGGCCGCGGCGGAGGATACGGCGCGTACGATAACGCGGACGGGGTAGAGTCTTACCAGCTCACCGCGACCGCGGGCGACCTCTCGGGCAAGACGACATTCGCGTCGAGCCTCATCGGCAACCTCGGCGCGCCCATCATCACCTTCGACGGCGATGAGTACGACCGCGAGTATGATCTGTACGGCGACGAAGACGAGGAGGACGACTACAAACACGGTGCCGATGCACGCTCGCGCAGCCATAACCTCTCCGAACTCGGCGTGCGCGCGACGCCCCAAGGTGGCGGCCTGGACAAGAAGCCGTCGCTGACGCGGACGTTCGCGCAGACGCACCCGCTGCCGAAGCTCCTGGGCAAGCGTCGCCCGCGCACCGCCGAGGGCCGCACGAGCTCAGACCAGTCTGCTTGCCTCGATCGCGACCCCGCAGAGCACACGCGCTCGCTGCCGGGCCATCTCGTCGTGCAAGTGACGGAGGAGGAAGTCGTCATCGTCGACGAGGCGCCGGACCCTGCTCGCTCACCAATCCCGCGCTCGCTGCGTTCCTCCCACCGGAGCTCGCCATCGCTCCCCGCGTCGCCTGCAGCGTCCTTCCCGTCCCTTGTACATACCCCGTCCTCACCACATACCCCCGCGTCTCCTACTTCACCCACATCTCCTACATCGCCTACATCCCCGTCGTCCCTCTCACCACGCACACCGCGCTCCGCATATCCCTCGCGCCCGCCCCATTCTGCAGGCGCGACGTATCCGCCTTCATCACCACACGCGCCCGAATCACCTCTCGCGCCGGGATCACCAGGAACACCACCGGGGTCACGCCCACCACGACCATCGCGGTCCGCGCAAGCGATGCGGCGGTCGTGGATCCCGCCACCGTCGTGGCGGCTGAGCCTTGACCGGGACCGGGACCGCAGTGACGCACGATAGCTTGTGAGGTCGGACTGGGTGATATACGGACGGACGTGCGGAGAGTATTAGAGATATATAGGCGAGATGCGTTTGGATACTATTGACTGGGAGGATGATACAGCGGATAGCGGATAGCGGATTGCGGACACGTCGTTTAGGTATATAGGCCTGCGGCCTCGTGTACTGACCCCCTTTGTGTAGCGTGTAGCAATTATAGTACCGCGCGAGCGATGCTCGTGGTGTTCCTTGCAGCCTCTCTTGAGTTCTTCCGGCCTCTCTTGGGTGCTTCCCCGTGGGCACGGTTTTCGCGCGGGGCAGGTGCAGCAGGTATGTGTGCTAGATTGTGAGAGATGTGACTATGATACACATGCAGATAGTATACGTCTTCACCACGAACCCCTTCCGACGCCCGCGACCTTCAACCAATCGACTCCTCACGCCTGATCATGTGCACGCAGCTAGTCGACGTCATCCACCTCGACCCACTCCCCGCGCGCGTTGAGGCGGACGTCGAACTCCCACTCGCGGTTGTCGACCCAATGGTCCTTGAGGAACGCGTCGTACCACTTGATGTGGTACTCGCCGTCGGCGTCGACCCAGTAGCCGGCCACGCGCGGGTCTGGTCCGAGGAATTCGTGCCTGTAAGCATCGGGGGATGAGGGGCGCGCGCGTGAGGTGGTGGTGTGTGCGGTGTTGTCCAAGCGCGGAGCGTCCGTGAGTACGAGGGGTGGTGGTGGTGGTGGTGGTGTAGGAGAATGCAAGGTGGCAAAAAGCAATTGCAACGTAGGGGAGAGATGGGAGTGGCGGTGCATTGATGTGGTGAGGGACGCGAGATGGGATGGTTGGTACGAGAGTCCAGCATGACGGCGGCGAGTGTCCCTCCTTGGTGCAGGATATGAACCGGGAGGGACGCACGCGCACTCGACTCGGACAACCTCATTCACGACAACCGGATAAGAATGTAACTGCTCACCTCTTCGCCAAGACCGCCTCGCCCGCAACATAGTTCGGCCACCCCTCCCTCACCCTCTTCTCCTTCTCCTTCTCGCTCTCCCTCCCCTCGCTCTCCTTCTCGCCCTTCCCGTCCCTCCCCTTCCCCTTCTCCTCCCTCAGCTCCCGCTCCGCGCCGACCGTCTCCGCATAATGCCGGTGCACGAACTGGTTCAGGTCCGTGCCGGGCCACACCGCGCGCACGTCGCTCCCGTGGCGCGCGCGGTACGTCCGCGGGAGGTGCACGCGCGTGCGCGCCTGCACGATGCGCTTCTCGAGCGGCCACCGGTGGATCGGCCACGCCGTCACGCGCCGGTAGTTGCCCAGCTCTTTCTTCGCGGCGTCGCGTGCTTTCGGGTCGACGGCGGGCTTGAGTTTGGGCTGAGGCTTGGATGGGGGAGGAGGGGCGGGTGGGAGGACGGCTTCTTGGGGCTCGGATTTGGGGACGACGGCCATGATTTGTGTTCAGTGCCTCTGACAGCGAGGAGTGTTTATGGATAGCACGATGAAGGGTTGGATCCCGTCAGCAAGGCCCAAGTGCGTCGTCGTAGGTTGTATCCGTCGTTTAGCGAGTACGGTCTATTTCTTCGCTGGTAGTCCTCGAGTCAAGTAGACAGTAGCAGATAATAGTATGTGTGGACTAGCAATGCCGTAGAGTAGATTCGACTCGAGTCAGCCCCTCCTCGTCCTCGCAAAAGTTTTGCGATTCGAATGTCGGGGTCGGTAGCCTCGGCCAGATATGGTTATCTAGATGCCATATCGGGATCGGCTAGATCACTACGCCCGCCAGTCACCAGAAGCGCTCCTGCAATGGTGGACTACGACCTTCGAGTCGACGACAGAGATGAAAGACGTTTTCGAGGGCATTTCTGCAGAAGATCGGATGCGCACAGGTGCTGTCAGCCCCTCGAGAATCCCAGTCCCACGCGCTGACAAGCCCTGACGAGAACCCGAGCGCGGCGCAGCCCCAGAAGGCGGTCGATGCGATGCGACGTCCCGCATGTAGCCAGCACTTCCAAGTCTGCGACGAGGTGCCGTCCAACGACGGTCGGGGCGAAGCCGCATTCTTTTAATACATACGACGAGTCGCGCGCTGGACGTCGTGCTTCTTCGCCGAGAGATACGCGCGGAGAACGTGAGGAGAAGCCCACGGAGATGCGTTCTCTGCATGGGTCTTGCCAGCTTTGACAGATATGCGCTGGGGAGCTCATACGTCGGGTAGTCAAGCCAGAGCCGAGGTATACCAGATTACCAAGTGCCGCTGCGTTAGAGGCTGCAGCTGCACGGCGTGGGGAGTACACAGGCTTACGGTGTGGCAGGAGCGCCGCGCCAGACGAACTTCGCGTCGACTTCGCGTGATGATGCAGATGTAGATGCAGCACAGAGATGCGCGCCGCACGCGGCCTGCGCATCCGAGAATCTAGACGGATTGGGCTGGTGGGGAGCCAGTTGGACGTGGCATGGCGGCGACAACCAGTCCCTTCGCGACTGTATATGGCTGTGCGAGCCTGGGATAAGGGAAGCAGCGCAGTGGCCGAGCGCACACCAGTGTACATATCATGATGCGTCGAAGTCGAAGTGTAGGCGCATCCGGCGATGCGACGTCTGGCCATGGGTCGACGGGATCGGACATTCTGCAGATGTGCTGATGACAGTCGATGGCAGCGCGTCGGAAGCCCGAGATCGGTCGCGGCCTGTCGCGCGAGCCTGTTTGAGTATCGTGATTCTTCGTGGTGGCCACCGCTGGCAAGCTAGGTAAAGGTTTGGAGCAGGCCAAGCAGAGGGTAACTCGGTATGGAGCAGGAATCCTCGCTAGGAGCTGCCAAGTGCTAGCAGCGATATGCGCAGCGGCGGACGAGTCCAAGGGGCGCCGTCAGCATAGTTGTACGTACTGATAAGTGTTCGCGCGCCACAGGTACGCTGACGCGCCGCAAACGACCGGAAGGGGGAGCGAAGGTGATCTGGAGATTGGCAGATTGGCGGCGGTCGCGTTTCGCAGGTACAGGACTAGGTACAGGAGGCCGCGGATGGTGAAATGCGGGAGAGATAAAGCTAGCGGGGGTGTGACGCAGCCGGAGACGTAGACGTGCTGGCGCGATAGGGGAAGGGGAACAGCCAGATCCCGGCGGACAGCTGCTGGCACCCAAGATCGGGCCTCGGGCTTCGGGACCCTGCTAGTGCGATTGTAGGCGAGCGGGGGTGGTATTTTGCGTGGTGTCGTCTGACGTCGGGTGCGTGAGTACGAAAGGCTATGAACGCGACGCTGCGGTCACTTGCGGCGCGGGGTTGGTGGAGGTTCTGTGGCACGCTGGCTTAGTGAGACGGTGCGAGCGCGTGCGCGTGTAGCTCGATACATGTACAGACGTGTTGACATGTGAGGGAGCCGGGGTGGCGGACGAGAGAAAGAGAGGACGAAAGGAGGTATACGAAGCTGCAAGTACTGTCAGGCCGCCGCTGCACCAAGCCGACGTTCTTGCGTGGGATAAGGCCAGGTACGGAGCAGCTGTCAGAGCCCAGCCGGGAGATTGCGGCAAGGTATTATCTGAGGCCACCAGGAAAGAGCTGGAGACGAGACTAAGCTGAGGACACTGGGGTACGTTGCGAGGCAAGTTTAGTGTGTGCGCGGAGGAGGAAAAGCCTTTGACGAGACGTGTGATATGAGGATGGCGGACAAAGGTGGAGGCACAAATGTACGACCGAGAGGAGGATGAGGAATGTATCAACCGGCGGGATATATCGTGGCTGCAATAGCCGTCTACTTATCTCCAACGCACCGACGCGACAGCAGCCTCATGAGCGATTGTCGAAACCCGAGTAGAGGTGAACGCATCAGGCACGGTGCACCGCTCCTTATCAGGCAATCCAAGTTGGACGATCGGGCGTTGCGATCTCACTCCTTATCGCACAGCTTCCCCGCGACACAAGCGCCCCAACAACCGCAGCTTCCCATCCCGTCTTCTCGCACTTCATGCAACATCTGGCTGTTCAGGCGGCCAACAGATGACAGAGTTGAGCAGCGTCTCTGGCGGTGTCCGTGGATGATATGGGCGTGATTTGGAGGAGATGGAGGAGATGAAGCAAGAGGGAGGAGGGGCTTGGCCTGGGAGGAAGCGGATATGGGCGAGATCTAGGAGGACGATGGAAATGCGGAGGAGATAAACAGGGGAGCTGTGATTGGACGATAAGGTGGTTTCTAGTGTGACAGGGAGGGAGAGGCTCAAACAGAACGGGGGAGTTAGACGCCGGAGTGGTATCTCGGACGGACAACTTATCTCTCTCTCGCACTTGCACACATGCAGAACGGATAGGCGTGGCGTCTACCATGTCCTCCTGGCGTCTGCCCAACGGCTGCGAGTCGGTCGGGGCTCTGTACATAATATATATCTTACGCCCTTATCGCCCCGCTTCTCTCCCCCCGTAGCCGCCCCTCCTTCCCTCCTTCTCGAGAAGGTCTCACTACCGTCGCTCTGACGGCACCGTAGCTGCTCTAGTAGTCCGAGCTCACCGTCTACACAGCTCGAGTACGGCGCACTCCCAGTCATGGTCAACATCACCTACGACAGCTGTACGTCTCTCTCCACGCTCGCCACGCTGACGCGGCCTACGCGCATCCCAACCGTCGCTGACCGTCCGCTTTCTTTCGCTACAGCGGGCTCTATTCAATGGGTCGATCCTGATACCCAACAACTCTGGGTCTACAACCCCGGTGACATCGCCTGGGTGCTCGCCTCTACCGCTCTCGTCTGGATCATGATCCCCGGCGTCGGCTTCTTCTACTCTGGCCTCCTCAGGCGGAAAAATGCCCTCTCCATGATCTGGGCTTCTATGATGACTCTCGCCGTCGTTTCTTTCCAGGTACGTTCCTTCTCACCTTCTGTCGATTACTCCGTGATCCTGAGCACCGTCTTCGCTCCAGTGGTTCTTCTGGGGGTGAGCAGTGCAACGACTAGGTCGTTGGTCCGCTATATTCAATCTGCGATTTTCTAGCTTCTCGTTAGCGTTCAGCGACACGGCCAATGCGTACATTGGAGACCTTCGTGCGTACCCATCACAAACGCAGTCGCTGACGTGTAGGCTAACGGCCTGTTGCATGCAGGGTACTTTGGACTCAAGGGTGTGCTCGAGAAACCCTCAATAGGCAGCACCCGCGTGCCGTCCATCGTCTTCTGCGTCTTCCAGCTCATGTTCGCCGCCATCACGTACGTCCCTCTTAATACATCCTCCTTCTCCATCCACTAACCGCTGTCTCACGCCCCGCAGCCCCATCCTCGCCATCGGCGCCATTGCCGAGCGCGGCCGGCTCGGGCCCATCATGGTCTTCGTCTTCATCTGGACGACGATCGTGTACGACCCGATCGCGTGCTGGACGTGGAACTCGAACGGGTGGTCGTACAAGCTCGGCGGGCTCGACTTCGCGGGGGGCACGCCCGTGCACATCTCGTCGGGGACCGCCGCGCTCGCGATCTCCATCTACCTCGGCAAGCGCCGCGGGTACGGGACCGAGCGCCTCGCGTACAAGCCGCACAACACGACGTACGTCGTGCTCGGCACGGTCTTCCTCTGGTTTGGCTGGTTCGGGTTCAACGGCGGCTCCGCGCTCGCGGCGAACCTGCGCGCGGTGCAGGCGTGCATCGTCACGAACTTGGCGGCGAGCGTGGGCGGGCTGACGTGGATGCTCTGGGACTACCGCTTGGAGCGCAAGTGGTCCGCTGTCGGCTTCTGCTCGGGCGCGATTGCGGGCCTCGTCGCGATCACGCCTGCTTCTGGTTTCGTCGGCTCTCGTAAGTATCGTATAATGCATTTCTCAGTCGGGCGCGGGTACTGAATGAACGCTGGAATGTAGCTGCCGCCGTCTTGTTCGGTGTCATGGCCGGCACCTTGTGCAACTTTGCCACCCAGCTCAAGTTCATCTTCGGCTACGATGACTGCCTCGACGTGCGTTCTGTACTGACACCTCCCGCCGATTCTTGCTGACGGTCCACCTGCAGATCTTCGCGTCGCACGCTATCGGCGGTGTGATTGGCAACATCCTCACCGGCCTCTTCGCGCAGGCGAGCGTGGCCAGCTTCGACGGCGGGCTTGCGCCCATCGCCGGCGGCTGGCTCGACCACCACTACATCCAGCTCGGGTACCAGGTCGCGGACTCGGTCGCGGGCATGAGCTACTCCTTCGTCATGACCGTACGTCTCTCCTCCCCTTCCATCTTCCCTTCCACTAGTCCTCCAGAGTCATACTGACCGACCGCTCCTCCAACACACAGACGATCATCCTCTGGCTCCTGCACTTCATCCCCGGCATGCGCCTCCGCGCGTCCGAGGAAGCCGAGATCCTCGGCATCGACGACGCCGAGATGGGCGAGTTCGCGTACGACTACGTCGGGATCGACCTCGCCGCGGCCGCGGCGTCGCACGGCGGCAGCGGCGGCGCCGCGCACGAGTACCGCGACGACGTGCACTCGCACGGGGACGTGCCGCTCCCCGCGGGCGGGCGCGAGCCGCGCCACGTGCACGCGAAGGCGCTGCACCATGATGGGAGCAGCGTCGAGGGCTCCGTCGTCGAGAAGCGCGAGGTCGACGCGGGCGTTGCGCATGCGTGAGCATGAGCATGGGCGTACACCAAGTGTGTGTGCCAGTGTCTCTGGGATTCTTAGAGGCCTCCCGTTGGGTCGCCTCGTATCGGTGCCGTTCGCCACTTCGTACTACTATTTGCGTTCGTCGTCGTCGCTGTTTAGCATCCCCCGTCTGGATCTCCTTTCGCTCCATGTTTATTACTCTTTCGTCTTCTACCCCCTTTCCTGGTGCGGACGGCTCCGAGCTTGAGTCCCCGGGCACGGCACGCATTGTCGCCCCAACTTCCCTCCCCTCCCCCTCTCTCATCACACACCCCACCGTCACGCCTACACACTCACTCACATACTCTTCGTCGCTGCATACTACTACTACCATTGGAGGAGAAATTATTGGCTCGAAGCCTATTATATAGGATGGGCGTCCGAGTCAACACGGTCCCGCGACGATCTGGTCGGATTTCGTGTACTGTAATCTTGATACTGCATAAGTACTCTATATAACTGGCATTGGAAACGGAAATGGGATCGTCATCGTACGCAGACTTGAACATAGGAACCTCTACTTATTGATCTGGGAAACGGCGCACTTGGGGTTAATGTTGTACCCTGTTTTGTTCAGCGTTCAAAGTCCGCTATGGCTGCCATCACCAGTCCACCACGCCGACCACTGTCTATCTCTTTCCTCTGTCATTTTCGAGGAGATGGCCAAATCGTGCAGCCTGACGTGTCATTCATGGTCGTTGGCGCATAGATAACCTCTTCATACGGACGTTACGAAGGCAATGATTCCTATCCGTCTCAACACAGCTTACCTTCAACTGCACGGGCCGCCTAGGGTGACCTAGGGTCCTGGATGACGCCTTTTAGAGCCTCAGTCGACCCAAAATCCCGGTAGCGCGCCATGCGGCATGAAGTACTCCAAACGACAAGTCCCGTGGCTGGCGTATAGAGTCTGTTGTATGTGCTGGACGTGTTCTAGCTGCTAGCAATGCTGCTGCACTGATCACTCCGGAATGTGCTATGTTTCGGCGGTACGTGCACGCGTCCCAGCTAGCATACATTGACGTGGTGTCCCGTGCGCAGCGGAGCGCCAAGTGGCGTCGTTCAAAGCCAATTGCAAGTCCATACCACGGCCGGTGCTAATCGTTCTTGGTCAGTCGCGCTCACGATGACTGCTTGCATGCCGTTATACGTACCCCATGGCTTCGCGAGGCTATGGCTCTGTACGTTGGACGCTATAGCGACATGTTGCCTCATTGTTAAGCATCAGCCGGCGCGTGAGTGGTCCGGTGTTCAAACTCAAACGACCCAAGCCTCGATCACTGGTGGCAGCGCTGGGTTGCCGGGGGAGGCGCTAGCTCACCGCCAGGCCGGACTCGACCCACTCGCCCCCTGTCTTCCTCAGCCGCCTGCACCCTCCTACGCCCCATTGCCCAACACTGAAATTGAACGCCGCCGGTTGATGGGGCATGGCAGCGGCGGCATCTACCCCGCCCATTCTTAGTTGCCGTCAATGGTCGTGCGCCCGATCGAATGCCAGTGACGCCGCGCGCGGGGTCTCTGATTACAAAAACCAGGACGGTCTTGTCCTCAGGAGAGGCGGTGCCCCTCCGCTCCCCTCGTTCAGCCTGAGTGCTTCTTCTGCTTAGTTGCCGGACCCCCTGTGCAGGCCAGACTTCGCTTCTGCCCGTGGGCGTATGTATATCCTCGACTGCGGTCGAGGAAGCGTCTTCTTTCGCCCTCGTTGCGTCCACACTACGAGGCTATCCCCGCTCACGATCGTTGCACATACCCTGTGATGTCGGGCTTGGAGGAGATCCTACGCAGCAATGCCGACGCGAACCTCCCTCTGCTGGACATGGTGAAGGTACGTGCACACTGCGTTCTGTTCGTATCGGACTACTTGTGCTGACGATGCTTGGCAGTATGCTGGAGGTTCGTCACTCTCCTCCGTAGGGTTCTGTGTATTGACAAGTCACCTCGATACAATAGTCTTCTCCAGCACCTACTTAGTGCGTCCTTCGGCGTTAACATTCGCCCCTCACCGAGTGACTGATGGCGGACTGTATCCGTAGCTGTTGGAGATTATCTCGACACTAGAAGACGAGGTTTGTACTGAGAAACCACAAGGCTCCCTGTTTTTGGGTTCGAGGGTTTCTGATATTTGTGACGTTGACAGGTTCGACTCATCTGGCCATCTCGATGGAGCATCATGAAGGTCATATTCCTACTGAACCGATACTCTCCCTTGATCGACTCTACACTTGGTCTTTCTAGTGAGTCCTCCTATTCCTGTACAACTCAAAGAGGATTTATCGTTGACATTCACTTACAGTGATGCTTGGCACGACCAACCCACGCGTGAGTGTCTCGCCTTACCTGACGTAGCTGTCCCAAATTTGTTGTTGACGCATGCTATTATACGCAGTCCTGTGACTTTCAGTTTCATATCTTGATATGTAAGCCCCCTTTCTCTGTGGTTTTAAGCCAGGGGACGTACGCTGACCAGACATCCTACCACTTCTAGATACCTACACTATCGGCGCTTTCTTCTCTGAAGGTGACCGTACTCCTCTGGTACGGCGACTCGGTGCTCACTCTACTACCCCGATATGCAACAGCAATCCTAATTGCCCGGACACTCGCGTTGTACGAGTTCAAGCCCTGGATTATCTGCATCATGGCGGCCATCGCACTAGAAGTCATTGTACGTCCAATACCCTTCCGCGGCGCCTCGGGCCTCGAAATAGCCATGCGCGTACACGACACTGACAGGCCTCGCCATGATACTCCAGATTCCCGGACTGATCATGTCCCACCGCATTCTCTCCCAAATCCGATGTGAGCGGGTCCTTGGACGACGTGGGGCATGCACTGACCGAGAGGGTGTGGCTACGATTCGTCGTCGCCTCATACGTAGACCCTTCAATGGCTGTCCTGGAGGTCGCCGGGTGCGTGCCAAGCATTGACGACGGCCAGAGCTGGGTGCTCTACATGTGCGTCCTCATCTCCGAGACAGGTGAGTCCGCGCCATTTGGGTTGCATCTGGGCATATGACTGACATGTCCAACATGTCTGCGATTAGTCGTCATCGCGCTCACTATATACAAGATGTGGCACACCTCTGGTGCGTTCTCATTGGTTCCGTTTCCGGATGGTAATACGCTGACCACCTGGCGTGTATGGTTCGACCTGATCACTGCAGCCGAAGTCAACCAGCGGTCGCTGCTAGTCTGGACGATGTATCGCGATGGTACGATACGCCATCCGCGCATGCCCGGTCGTGTGCTAGAGCTGAAGTCTGTCATATTGACAGGATCACTATACTACGTGGTGCTGCTCGTGCTTTCTGTCGTCAACCTGTGCTTCATGCTCCTCGCCCCCGTAAGTTTCCTCTTATTTACCATCCGCCTTCCATCATCCCGAACCCACATTCGCATCCGCATCCGCATCCGCACACACGCTCACCTGCAACCCCCATCTATCCAGAAAGCGGCAACATCTATCATACAAATGTACGTCAACTCACATCCCCATCTCCATCACCATCCTCTCTCCTTCCTCGATCCTATCCCCATCTCCGTCCTCACCCTATCTCACGCCATATCGTGCTCGAGTCACCCTATACTGACTTCTATCTCTGCTCACGAAGGCCCTTACGCGTCGTGCACAGCACCCTCTGCACCCGCGTCCTGCTCAATCTGCGCAAAGTCGCCGCGCGCCTCACAGACATGACCATCACGCTCGACTCTCCCGGCGCGCACCCGCGGAGCCGCCTGACGTTTGCGTACCACGACGAAGGCGATGCCACGGCGGCGGACATGGACCACGATTTGTACGGGGATATGGACCTCGGCATTGACATGGAGATCGAGTTGGATAGCGTTGATGTCGACGGTCGGGATCGCGATCCTGAGACGGGCTTGGGGTTCCCTGGGGATGGCGGATGATGCAGAGGGGATGGCGAGTCTTGGGGGAAGAGGAAATTCTGGGCGAAAGGAAGTTTATAGCACACATCGAGCTGTGCTGTGGGCCATCCGGACTTTGGTCGGGCTGTCTTCAGCATGAGAGCCTGTTCGGGAACGTCCGAGGATGGGCACCGCGCCTCGTCGTTTGGTGAGTGTTGACCCGCAAAAACTCTCGCAAGCACCTACGGTCTGACGCTCACGCGGCTGAACCGACTAGCACAGGACAGGCTCGGCATGCGTCGCTCATTTGCGGCTCTCGCCTTCGCCCTGTACTCTATGCAGGGATGGTGAGCGTCGACGATCCCTATTTCGGTTGGATATCCGCGAGCATGTCCCGCGCGCTCCGCTCGATGCTCACGAGCACGTTCCATGGCATTCCCAGCACACGGTGCATGTGCGCCCTGTCGAAGTCGCGGGGCTCGCTCCCCGCTCAGCGTCGTACTCGGCACTTCTGATGTCCGAGCGGCGTGCGGTGTAGGGCTGTGGGTCGAGCGCGTGAGCGGCGTTCACTGTGATTAGGATGTATTCGTCAGTACCTGTACATAAGTAGTAGTAATATACTTGCCCCTTGAAGAATTTGGATCCTAGTATGGTTTGTGGCAGCATACGTGCCAGTGAAAATATGGGCGGACGCGTCACAAACGAGTTTAAGAGCCTTTAGAAGCAGTATCAGCCTGTGTCACAGCCAGCACCGGGCGAACATGTCAGTGGCTTTACACATCGTATGTATGCAGGTCGCCGCCGTGATTGTTCCGAGTGGTCTGCGTACACGCTCGGTAGCCACGTGGTGTGCCGTTGCTCAGGGCGTCAAAATGCGTGGTGTACAAGTTTACTCACCACTCTCACTTAGAATGACTCTTCGCAGCCCTCTGCACACCAAGTCTGCCTCTGAGCTCGACGTTGGCCGGATCATCTTACTGTATTTTCATAAAAATCAGCACCACGACATTTCGTCCACGATCATGACGTATGCTGTATGACTGTCAAAATCGACGTTCGAACGAAGCTCAACTGTCGCCGCGGCGTGGCAAACTGTCCGGTCTGAATCTCCTCGGACATTGAATACTACTGAACCTTGTTCGTATCGACTTTCACAGGCCCCGGTCAGAGTCAGAGCCGCCACTAGTCTGCGCACTCCATGCATAGGCTGCATCGCAAGAACATCCATTGCACATGCCAGGCTACGCATCGGGCATCCGGGCAGCTCGAGTCAGATGGAAGCGATTGTGAAGCGCGCCCCGCAGTCGACCTGAGCGTTGCCAGCATCCTTTATGCTGGCGCTGCATTGATGGTCCCGACTTGGCGGAGCGCCACGTCGTGTCATTCACTCAAATCGTCGTTCCCTGCTCATGACTGGACACAGGTGATGTTGCATTGTCGACGTCGCTGTAGGGCCCCAAGGCTATATGACTCTGTACATGACGCAAGATCGTGCAAGTATGCATTAGGCCGGCCGGGTTGGTCATCGGAGGACTCCAGCCGCCCAGAGTCCGGCGTTCACACTGGAGATTCGTCTACGCAAGGCTTGATCAGTGGTGGCGACGTCACGACGGGCTCTTATGCCTCTCTCACTTCGCGCACAAGTAATACCGGCCGCCGTCGGATATGTATGGCCATCTTGTACAGCGTTGCATTGACCGCCGGGTCTCTGAACACAAAAACCCAGTCTGGTAGTGCCAGTGCCTGCCTACCCCTTCCCTGGCTTCCTCGTTACATCCTTCATATTTTTACGCCCCTCTCACGCAGGCTCTCCTGTCCTCTTTTGCATATTGCTGTTACATTGGCGTAGCTCTAGTTGCACAAGTTCGATGCCATCGGGGCTCCAGGAGATCTTGGTCAGCAATGTCGGCAGAAATCTCTCGATGCTAGAGATAGTGAAGGTTTGCGTTCATGACATCCTGTGTGTAGACTTATCCAACGTTCACAATGATCTACAGTATGCTGGCCGTTCGTCTCTTTCTTCTGATTAATCATGCCTTCCTTTCGCGCTGACATTTGCATTGGCCTTCTGAACACTGCAGTCTGCTCCAGCACTTACCTAGTAAGTCCCTCGGCGTTCTTGTGCATGGTGTCACTCACCGATGACCACAGTTACTAGAGATCATATCAACTCTCGAAGACGAGGTCTGCGTTGCGAATACCCCGCCTAACACCGTAGTCTCTGAGTTGTGTGATCTCCACAGATCAGGCTCATCTGGCCATCTCGTTGGAGCATCATGAAGATTATATACTTGCTTAACCGATACTCTCCCTTGATCGATTCCACCCTCAGTCTTTCTAGTAAGTATCATGTAACAAGGAAAGGCGGAGTTACTGATATCTGCTCCCAGTGGCGCTCAGCACAACCGATACACACGTCAGTGCCATATTCTCATACAGCTGATCTCACAGATATGTAAACTACTGGCAGTCTTGTGATGTTAAATTCCATATCTTAGCTTGTACGCTCTCTCACTTCATCCGTCCGTATCATGGCATGCGCTAATGGCAGAGGGCTCTGTTCAGATACCCATGCCATCGGATCCTCTCTCGCGGAATGTAGTAACACTCTTTCCCATCTAGCGTACCGACATCGCACTCACTCTATTGCTTCCGTGCGCAACAGCCATCCTGATCGTCCGCACTCTTGCGTTATACGAGTTCAGTTGCTGGATTATTTGTATCATGGCTGCCACAGCACTAGGCGTCGTCGTGCGTCACCCCAGCGCTGATGCACGGTTGGGCTGTACTGACTGCCAACAGGGCACCGGGCTATACATTTCCGCCTACGTTCTGTCTAAGACCCAATGTAGGTGCCGCGCCACGGCTTGGACGATGCGCGTGGACGTACTGAACGTGGATCTCGTTATGCGATGTGTAGACCCGTCTCAGGCAGTCCTCAAGATTGCCCAATGCGTACCGAGCATTGACGACAGCCAGAGCTGGGTGTACTACGTCTGCATCCTCATCTCCGAGACGCGTGAGTCTACTTGCTTCAGAGGGTTGTTCTGTGTGTGTGGCTGATAGGTCTATCGCCTCTCGTTCGCTAGTTATCGTCGCTCTTACTGTATACAAGATGTGGCAGACATCCGGTACGTGGCTCTCAGGCCCTTTTTGTGCCAGCAGGTGACAAGCGAAGTCTATCTGTGGATTTCACGTTGTATCGATGGCCGTAGTGGAGCTCAAACAGCGGTCGCTCCTGGTGTGGACGATGTATTGTGATGGTAAGACAGGGTCAACCGCGCCTACCTGGTCATATGCGGTAGCTGAAACTGGTCATTACAGGATTGCTGTATTACGTGGTGCTGCTCGTGCTCTCCACGGTCAATATATGCCTTATGCTCCTCGCCCCTGTAGGTCCTCTTCAACTTGAACCCGTTGTCTACCACCCGTGATCTACCCACCTCTACTGCATACTCACTGACCGCACCCACTCAGAGAGCAGCAACGTCCATCATGCAGATGTAAGCAATCCAACTACGTCCTCGTATACTCCTCAAGCACCCTTCGTTGATCCCATTTCCGAAGGCCACTGCGCGTCATACACAGCACGCTCTGCACCCGCGTCCTGCTCAACCTGCGTAAAGTCGCCGCGCGCCTCGCACATATGACCTTCACGCTCGATTCGCGCGGCGTACACCCCCGGAGCTACCCCGCGCTCACCCTCTGTGAGGGCGGCAGCGGCGACGGAGACGGGTATATGGACCGTTACGTAGCGTTCAGGTCGGACGTGGAGGGCCCGGTGGACATGGACCTGCGCGTGCTCGACATTGAGCTGGAGAGCGTCGACATTGACGTCAGCGTCAGCGTCGATAGCCGTGACCCCGAGGCCTGCTCGGGGTCGCTTGGGGGTGGTGAGTGATGCGCTGGGCGAGTATCGCGGACAGGACGGAACAAGAAGGGACAGGGCGCAAACATCCTCGACGCTCACCAGCTTGCACGCATCCTCCCTTCCACGCCTTCCATGCCCAGGGGTGTACCCCGCAGCAGACGCAGTACGTGCTTTATCCGCATCGTGTCAACGTCGAGGAAGTACACTGCTCGTGCAGCGTCGTACGTGATGCCATTGGTGTCCTCGGCAAGCAACCCGCGAGTATACTTATGTGCATAGCATGGTGCGCGGATAGGGCTCATTGTCGGTACGATATCGATACGTTCGTTAGTACCATACCTCCCGGACAGTACTTTGTAGTATATTGGACTCCGCGTACGATAGAAGAGGTATATGGACGCATCCCGCGAATCCCAGTTTTGTCACCTTGTTGAACATTGAACAATCCTAGCACATGATATATCCGTATCGGTAGCCGCCCAGGTGACAGGTCCATTTGAGATACAGTCGACTCCCTCTTAACCCATACTTCACGGCAACGCTCCAGAGCTCCACCGCCCGCACAATTTCGCCCATAAAGTGTACCAGTAGAACCGCTGACATTAAGGCCATATAGCCCTCCAACCCCGAAGAGCAAAGATTACTTCAGTCCTCAGCGATTTGCGGATCTGTGTGCTAGGTGAGGTATGGGTTAAGAGGGAGTCGACTGCACTTCACAGCCAGGTTAGCGATGTCGACGTCATCGCATCTATTACCGCTACCCGCACAATCGCCCACAGCGTCAGTCATCCTCCCACCAACGCTCTCATGTACACGAGTGGCTGAGAGTCGCTTATCTCTCACGCCGACGACGAACAGCGGAGGCTGCACAAAATACATCGTAAGACGACGAGAAAGGTACGTTCAAATCTCCAGTACACCGCATGCGTCACCCATGTACTCATGACTGAGTCCGAACTACAAGGGTCGCAGACGCAGTTCTGATATACCGAACCTTGACGACCGACAACCTCTCTGGCTATAGCACAACAGTAGCCTATAGCTAAGCTATACTAGTCCGATTTCGAATCGTCATGCTTACCTTGGCGGACCACTTCGCGCCCCACCCCTCCCGCAAGTTCGACGGGTACTACACGCGCACGCAGACCGAGGACGGCGGTACGATTGCAATCATCTTCTGCTGGGTGAAAGGCGCGACGAATGGGCGCGGGAACCTCGTCTTCGTCCTCTACGACAAGCCCGCGTCGGACGCGTCCAGCTCACACATCATGCCGTCGAGTTCAGCTCAGGATGATGATCATAATCATGCATGTGGTAGTGATACAGAGCAGTACCAGGACCTGAGCGGGCCAGGAAGGGCAGGAGCAGCAAAGCTCGCGCAGCCGACGTTCAAGTACGAATTCTACCCCGAGCAGCTCGACGTCTCCGTCGGGCAAGATGCCGCCCCGGGCTCGCCGCAGCCGTTCACCATCACTGCCCCAGGCGTAGGGAGCATGACAGTGACCGCGACAACGATCGAGTACGACATCTCCGTGCCGGAGCAGGGCTTCCGCCTGCACATGGTCCTTACTGGGCTCACACCGTGGTCGCGCACGCACCAGCTGCAGGGCCCCATGGGCCCCATCCTGCACCTCTCTGGTCTCCTCCCGCTGAATTGGCACGTCCGTAGCGTGCACAGCGCTGTGTCGTACGCGCTCACGTTGTCGCCCGCGGCCGCGCCTGCGCCTCTGCCCTCATCCTTGACGGAGGGCACGGAGCTGCGCCATCGTCGAGGCCCACAGCAGCTTGACATCCGCGGCACGGGCCACGCGCACGCCGAGAAGAACTGGGGCGCGTCGTTCCCGCACGGCTGGATCTGGGCGCAAGCCTTCTCCGCAGACGGCACGCGCACCCTCTGCCTCGCCGGCGGAGCCGCGCTCCCCGGCGTCCAAGCCTTCCTCGTCGGCTACCGCTCAGCCTCGGGCCCCAGTCGCGAAGCGCTGGAGTGGGACTTCCGCCCGCCGTACGCGCTGGGCGTCGCGGGGCTCGCGCCGTTCATGCACCTCCGGCGGGACCGCGCGCGGGGCACGGTCGAGCTGCGCGTGGGGACGTGGTCTAAGAGGCTGCACGTCCGGATCGAGGCGCCCCCCGGGAGCTTCGTCGGGGTGACCGCGCCGCTCAAGGACGGGCACGAGCGCGACTTTGCGCACGAGAGCTTCAAGGCGCGGGTGACGGTGCAGGCGTACAGGAGGCGGGCGTCGTGGTGGCCGTGGTGGCCGCGGGCGGGGTGGGAGCTCGTCGAGGAGGCGGTGTTGGGGCAGACTGCGGACGGGGTGGATTGCGGGGCGCTCGAGTTTGGAGGGAGCTTCGCTGAGTAGTTCTAGTTGGGACCTGATATGATGCTGGGGCATTCATATGATGATGGACGTGGTGCCTCTCGGGGATGTCGATTCGGTGAATTCGGCGCGCATGGGTGACTAGAGTAGGAGAAGAAAACACATAGAAGCAGAGAAGGGGCAGCCGGGTAGTAGCCGAGCTGAAGAAGGCATCCAGGACGAGGAACGGGGGGGCAGAGAGGGCTATAAGCGTGTACAAGGAAGGATAGGAGGAAAGGAGCACGTGACGGAGCGCGGTCTGCGAAGGACGAGGTTAGGCTGGAAGGTGGGAACGTGAGCAGCCTGGTGACCGAGTCCGTCCACCGTCGAAAGGTCATCTGGCCCGGTCTGCTCTCGCCTGTACCCACTGCGTCCCATTCAGTTCCAACCAACTCGGCAGATCCCCCGCCCTCGAGCGCGTCCTTCCGCGGGCTAGAGAGGGGCGTCCTATATAAGCTCTCCCAGGGGCTCCCACCCTCTCCTTCTCTCTACCACCCCGTCTCCACATACCACACACCGTTAGACGGCGAGCTCCCCGGGTCGCTTGCACCTGCCTCTTGCATCGTAGACGTTCTGCACCTGTCGTTGTTAGACCTGCATCTGTCTGTCTTGTGATCACCATGGCCGAAGTCGCACCCGCCACCGTCGAGATCAACGACGCCTACTTCTGCCAACACTTCAAGGAGGTGGTAAGTATATGCTCCGCGTAGATCAATTTGTAGGAAGCAGCCGGGGTGCTGAGTGCTCGTCGCAGTGCCCCACCTGCTCGTACGATGGACGGGAAGAGAACGATACCTTCTTCGGAGTGCGTCGCCCCTGTCCCCTTACCTTCCCTTCGCTCGTACTCACCTCGATGTGCAGTTCGACCCCATCGACCGTGAGGGCATCGAGGCCCCTGCGTCCAGTCAGAACAAGGATGGCGTCTACCAATGCAAGAAGCACGGATCGCCGAGTACGTCATGTCTCCCGTCCCTATATGCGTTCGTGTCGCGCGGCCCCGGCCGGCGTCTGCCTGCGCAAACGTCTGGATGAGCAAGACTGACCTGATATCGCGACATGGGTGCAGCGTGCAACCAGTGCTACGGCTGGAAGAAGCAGATCACCCGCGCCCGGGCGGCCGCGAAGAAGGCGGGCAAGAAGTCCTCATAAGAGCGTCCTTGACGTCGAGAGCGACTTGAGGGGTTGCGGAGGTCGCGCGTCTGCTTGGGGAGAGAACATCTGGAGGAACAGTGTATGATATGCGGTGTATTTTGTGTGTGAATAGCTTGTACAATTGAGATACCGAGGGCGAACGAGAATAGCGCTTTGACACGATACGTCGGATGGTCCTGATCAAGAAGCATTTCATGTATGACAAACGCGTCGGAAGTAGCCACTGAGAGGATCCAGCAAGACAAGCACAAGACGAGCTTCATATAGAAGGGTAATAGAGCAGTCCCGAGAGAGCGGAGACACTGTCCGCTAGTCTTGTATGAATCCTGCATGTTGTTGCGCCTGTGCATCGACATCCGAGACGTCCACGCGAGCCACGTAGGCACCAGACTTGATAGATCGCCACCACGGGGGCAGGAGAGCATGCATTCCACGGTCATATACGGTCGCCAAGCGTTAGCAGCCCTGCGCACCCCAGGAGTTGAGCCTCCGCGAATACCGCCAGATGACCAGCCTTCGCCGTCAAGCCGTTACGCTACGCTGTCCACGAGCCCACGTAAACTCGCGGGCGCGGGCCAATGCGGGCACGGAGAATGCACGCCCCGCGCTCTCGCACGGAGCATCTTCCAGGATCCGTGCGCGCGACGCCCAGGCCGCGTACGAGATCCTGTCATCTTGACGAATCGGTGGCAGCTGGCAGGTTGGGTTGGAGAGGTCGGGAGAGGCGCACGCGCGAGGATGGGAGGTTGAGCGTAAGCCACCGCGCGTATTTGTCAGCCGGCCTCGCACTTTTTCTCGTCAGTTTGTCGGGGATCTCGTCATGCTGCCGCAACCGCTTCTTGCGCTCAGCCTCCTCCTCCTCCTCCGACCCGGAGAGCTATAAAACGACCCTTCAGCGGTCGACCACATCCTCTACTTTACCCGCCCCTCCGGCACCTGCACTCGCTTTTCTCTCTCCTTTGACGCCTTACATACATATATCCCGGGATACTCGACATGACGCCCGCAGTGCTCAACGGAGAGGCTTCCACCTCCGCCGCCGCCCACACCAATGGCCACACCAACGGCGTCCACCCCTTGAAGAAGGGCACCCTTGACGGCTTTGGCACGCGTGCCATCCACGCAGGCTCCGAGGCCAACGAGGAGACGGGCGCGGTGATCCCCCCGATCTCGCTCAGCACGACATATAAGCAAAACGGGATTGGAAAGCATAAGGTGCGCCTTTTTTATGGTTTTTGGCTCTCGCGGACGAGAAGCCTAACGCCGCCACGTACAGGGCTTCGAATACTCGCGATCCGGCAACCCCAATCGCAACGCGTTCGAGACCACGCTCGCTGCGCTCGAGTCTGGAGGCGCGTACGCCCTCGCGTTCTCCTCGGGATCCGCAACGACCGCGACGATGCTCCAGTCCCTCGGCCCCGACGCGCACATCATCAGCGTGAACGACGTGTACGGCGGCACGTTCCGGTATATGACCCGCGTCGCGTCCGAGAACCAGGGCCTCGAGACCACGTTCGTTGACCTCGAAAACGCGGACGATGACACCATCCGCGCCGCGTTCCGGCCAAACACCAAGGTTCGTCTTCTTCCGTTCCGAAGCACGCCCTCCGTCTTGCTCACCTTCTCGCGCTTTCCCACAGCTCATCTGGATCGAGTCCCCGACGAACCCCACGCTGCGCCTGATCGACATCCCGCGCATCGTCGCGCTCGCGCGCGCGGCGCCCTCCGACCCGCTCGTGCTCGTCGACAACACCTTCCTCTCGCCGTTCTACTCCTCCCCGCTCCTCCAGGGCGCAGACGTCGTCATGCACTCCCTCACAAAGTACGTCAACGGGCACTCGGACGTCGTCATGGGCGCGCTCGTCCTCCCCGCGCACCGCGCCGCGCTCGCGGACAAGCTGCGCTTCCTCCAGAACGCGATCGGGGCCGTGCCGAGCGCGTACGACTGCTGGCTCGCGCAGCGCGGCGCGAAGACGCTCCACCTCCGCATGAAGGCGCACGGCGCGAACGCGCTCGCGGTCGCCCGCGCGCTCCAGCGCTCGCCGCACGTCGAGGAGGTCATCTACCCCGGGCTCGCGGGCCACCCGCGCAACGAGCTCGCGTACCGCTCGCTCTCGCCGCACGCGCGCGCGTTCGTCGACCGCTACGTGCAGGAGCACGGGGACGCCGCGGGCGGGTTCCCGTACGGGGGCATGATCTCGTTCCGCATCCGCGGCGGCGCGCAGGAGGCGGAGACGTTCTTGACGTCCGCGCGCCTCTTCACGCTCGCGGAGTCCCTTGGGGGAGTTGAGAGTCTGGCGGAGCTCCCGGCGCAGATGACGCATGGGAGCATCCCGCCCGCGGAGCGTGCGCTGCTTGGCATTGGCGATAACCTCGTCCGGCTCTCGGTGGGCGTCGAGGAGGTGGAGGATCTGATTGCGGACGTCGAGCAGGCTCTCGAGGCCGCAGCGGCGGTGTCCAATAAGTCGTCTTCGGCGTAAGACATTTGGGGTCTTGGTCTTGGACAGTACATAGCAGCAGCAGCAGTATATTTGTGAGCAGATCGTTCTACTAGATGTGTCTGGTATTGTTGTACTGGTATTCCCCCTCATCCGTAGATGTACCGTAGATGTACGCGCGCCCTAGGCTGCTCGTAATAGAGTATCATCTCTCGCGGTCTTTGACACTACGCCCACGATGTGGTCCGCGAGAATCCAGCCGTGCTCGTCAGTCCCGACTTCGTAACACTTGTCGACCCAAGCCTGGCGTATAGCAACGTGAGGGTGAGATGATTCCCGGTTATGTGATGTTTGTCGTTGGGACTGACCTGGAACTCTTCCCCTTGTAGCTCGTTAACGAGCTTGTCGAGCCCGCCCGCGAGGAGACCTTCCGTACCTACCATCTTCACATTCTCCTCTCCGGTGATCCTCTTGAGGATCCCAGGCATGTTTGCAGGAAGCTCGTGGTTCATCGCGTGGCACGCCTGCCCGTTCTCATCGTATCGCACGTAGTCTCTACCGCCTACCCGTCAGCTCCCAGTATTCAACACCAGAGAGGGCGAGCAACCAATTGGGGAGAAACATCCTGCTCAATGCTCACTCACCCGTCTGCCGCATGTTTCGCGTAGAAGTCTCTTTTCTTCATGAGGCGTGCCGGGTCGCGCATCGCGACATCACGATAATGCGCCCACCTGCTCACCCACGCACAAAACAGCGTCCCACCTTTCACTGCCTCCACTGCCTCCACTGCCTCCACCCCCTCCGCTTCCCCTCCTCCCCGCTCCCCAGGCCGCTCCGGAGGCCTAACCATCGCCCACGCCTCCCTAACCGCGCGCTCGCGCAGCTTCGCCGACATGATATGATACAGTGGGCCCAGGAGGAGCACCGCGTCGAACGTCCCGCGCTCGTCTGCGGGGAGCACGGCGGAGAGCGCGGTCGCGTCCCCTCGGAGGATGCGCGCGGGGCGGGAGGAGGGCGGGAGGGTGGAGGCGCGGGAACGGGCGAGGGCGAGGAGCCCGGGGGAGAGGTCGACGAGGGTGACGGTGTGGCCGAGGGCGGCGAGGGCGAAGGAGTATGGACCTGGGGGGTTCGACGGTGTGGGAGTGAGTATGGGGCTGTATGAGGCTGCTGTGCCGTGTTACACCGGATATACAGCTGTGCTCGGTACTCACCTGTACCGCCGCCGATATCTAGGATCTTGAGCCCCGTTCGCCCAGGCGGAAGCTCGTTCAGGATCGTGCGGAGAGTCACCTCGTACTCGATGCGGTGCAGACGGAGCCTGTTGTCCTCCATGTCCGGGTTCCCATCGTAGAACTGGGACGTCAGCTGGTTCAGGTCTTCGGGGGTCGTCATCGCTTTTCTTGTGACGGTACGTGCGTGGCGATTTTATGGTATATAGGTATTGCCGTATGCAGCGAGCATGCAAGGTACCGGTGTGTACGCGCGAACCGCGACTCGGAGATGCTGGCAATGGCAATGTGCGCTCGCAAGCTCCCTGCTGGCTTTATACCGTGAGATGAGGCTTGGCACGTAGCTGCTGCGTGGAGAAGCGCATGACGAGAGCAGCGCAGTACCGTCGTCGAATTACTAGATAGAAAGTCGTCGGACGGTCTCACCGACGCGAGCGACCTTTGGCAAAAATGCCTCCGCTATCGATCTGTCCGCGGCCTCTAGTCCGATACTTGTTGTAGGCCGACAGTACTTTCCAGGGAGGCTGGCAGCGTGGATTTTGACACTGCTAGTCTTCCGCAGGTTAACGATCATGACTAGCTTGAAGTGGGGGCGTTAGTCCGAGTCCGCCGGAGAGCAGCCCAATCCGAAAGCCCTGTATTCCGCAGTCTGGTTCTATGCAGCAGATCTGTTCCCGCTATGAGAAGTCAGAAGACAGGCCGGGCACGCACAACCATGTCACTAACCGTTGGATATCCCTCAGCGGCCATGGCCTGCATATATACCAGCGGGTCCGGCGCTCGTCCATGCACATGCCCAAATCATCCCGGCAGGCCTCATAGAGCCATAGTCCTTTTCCGTGGCGAAGTGACGTTGCGTTCAAAATACGCCTAGATCACCAAGGTGTGGTGCCGATTTCAGCAAGGATGGGAGCAAAAAGCAGTGTCCCAGGGAGGATTCGAGCCTCCGTCTTCACGGTCTTGTGGGTTCCACAACGTGATGATCTAACCACTAATCGACAAGGACCGAAAGCTGAAGCAATTAGTAGATAATACAGTGAGCTGAACTGCTCCGGCCATTATGTAACGGAGGATTAGGAGGGCCGAGAAACTGACAAAGGTTGTGCGACAAAGGAAAGGTGTAATGTAGGAGGAGCAAAAACATGTCCCAGGGAGGATTCGAGCCTCCGTCTTCACGGATTTGTGTTACCACAACGTGATGATCTAACCACTAATCGACAAGGACCGGTAACTATTGCGCCTTCTTGATGCTATATCCTGCACAAGCCCTCGAGGCGACCCAGATACATTCATACAAGAATTCATACAAGGGCTTTCACACAACGGTTCCCCCGTAAGGACGGAAAACATGATGAACCCATTAGCACAAGAGCTCAACAGACAAAAAGAAGAAAAGAACATGTCCCAGGGAGGATTCGAGCCTCCGTCTTCACGGTCTTGCAGTACAACCACAACGTGATGATCTAACCACTAATCGACAAGGACCGGAAGCAATAGGCTTTCTTGAGGATATGACGAGAGCGTTGCGCCTCAGGAGGACTATCCCCATGGAGAAGACCTACAAACGCCGGACAAATAGTGCTGATGTTACGACACCTATGGTTTGTAACGCAGCACACTGTTCATTCCTCCTGTCGCTGCATGAATTTGATTGAACACTGTCTGTTACGAGAAGGTTAGTTGAAGTTGCTGTACGATTTGTCATTTAGTCAACATGCTGCTAATGCGGATTGACATGCCGAATTTGTCAGCTTCACTGTCGAGGGAGGAAAGCCGAGGCAGCTCCTGGGGCGCTGCCGTGTAGCCACAGGACCTACTCTGAGGCTAGCACAACTCGCGGCAGAAAGGCTTGCCGTAAAGGGGAATCGACCACTCTAATCGCATGTCTGTCCTGGCCTGTCTCGGGTGCGCGTGGGAAGGGGTGAGAGCACACGAACCATTTGCGGATCTACTTGATCGACCGTGCGTTCGAGCACGTCTGATTGAGCGGTGTTATTGCTAAGCAAGCCCGTCTGTTAGAGATGTCTGTTACGATGGCTCATTACGACGATGATGACCGAGGGTTGATAGGCATCGCGGCGGTACGGTTCAGAAATGATTTCGCGCGACGGTCGAGAGAACGGAGAGACGGATTTGGGTTCAACGTGCGGGGACGGACGAGAGAATCGTTCCGGATATGGCAAGAGCGCGAGAGAGGGGGCGTTATGGGCGCCTATGATCGGTAGACGCATTATGACGACAGACGCGTCGGATGGACGCGTTCGAGTGAAAGGACCGGTCCTTGCACGGTCTCTGCGCGACTTCCGGCGTTCCATGGCTTTCATACAAGCGAAATTCACCGTCAGACGACGTATCTGCTGGTGCGATGCGACCGCGAACCGGTGGCGGGGATAGGGAAGAGGGGATGAGCCTGAAGAGGGGATCCTTACCTGGTGGCTGGCGAAGGAATACGGAAGAATGTGCATCTCTCCAATCGAGGACAGAACGTCTCACGGCTTCTCAGACAGCTTGTGCGCTCTAGACGCTCGATCGATGTATAAAACCCTGCTCTCCATCCCTATCCTCCTTCTCCATCCTCCTCCCCGCTTCATTGGATGTGCTTCCCCGGAAAGCGCCTCAAGAACAACCACGCCGACGATATAAAGCCCGCTGATCAGCCCGCCCCTCCTCAATCCGCCCCCACCGCATCTGCACCTGCCCCTGCGCCCGCACCCGCCACAGAGACCGCGCCCGCTGCTACCATGTCTGCCCCTAGAATCGCCATCGTCATCTACTCCATGTACGGCCACATCGCCAAGGGTGCGTACCGTGTCGCGCGACGCGTCCTTGCGCTCATGCTAATCGCACGCATATACAGTGGCCGAGGCCGTGAAGTCCGGTATCAATGCCGCCGGTGGTTCGGCCACTATCTACCAGTGCGTCTTGTTCCCCCAACTTCCGGACTCGCATGCTCACACTTTGCTGACATCGCAGGATCGCCGAGACCCTCCCCTCGGACATCCTCGAGAAGATGCACGCGCCTCCGAAGCCCGCGTACCCCATCCTCGCGCCCACCGAGCTCACCCAGTTCGACGCGTTCGTTTTCGGTATCCCCACCCGGTACGGTAACTTCCCCGCGCAGTGGAAGGCGTTCTGGGACGCCACCGGCGGTCTCTGGGCGACCGGCGCGCTTTCGGGCAAGTACGCCTCCGTTTTCGTCTCCACCGCTTCGCCCGGTGGTGGCCAGGAGTCCACTGTGATCGCCGCTATGTCGACCTTCGTCCACCACGGCATCAACTTCGTTCCCCTCGGTTACGCCAAGGCGTTCGCCCAGCTCACCAACGTCAGCGAGGTCCGCGGTGGTGAGTGAACTCTATCCTCTGAGCTTTGAGGCGTCTGCAGACGCAGACACACGCGCGTGCATGCGTCATTTTGATCTGCGGCTGCGGTCACGCCGAGCAGAATAGAAGCTGACCTCCACATTCCACAGGCTCTCCTTGGGGTGCGGGCACCTTCGCCTCCGGCGATGGATCGCGCCAACCCACGCCCCTCGAGCTCGAGGTCGCGGAGATCCAGGGCAAGCACTTCTGGGAAGTCGTCAGCAAGGTCAAGTTCTAAGTATATACATCTACCGATGTATTTCGTACTCCATGGACGGTGTACACCGTGAGCAAGGGACGCTAAATTGTACCAATACATGAAGTATTTCTGGCACGTCGTGGGCTTCTATCAGTCAATATAAACCCGTTCGCGTTCCCACCCAGCGTACAGAGCTTCTCAGAGCTTCTCGGCGTTCCGGATCCGGGCAGCTGGCGGAGGCGGAGGTTGACCGACGTTGACGTGATTCGTATCGAGGACAGGATATGCGATGATGTGCGACGGCCACATGTACATCTTGGCGGGGATAAGCTGCGCATTAACCGGTGTGTACCGCAGACTAGGTCTGTCGGTACCTTTTCGCGACCTACCCCCCTTCCACGTGGGGACGTCATCAAGGTCTATCGAAGTGGGTGTGCCTACCACCAACGCCCTCGCACCTTCGGGCCTGCGCCTCCGAGCCTATCTCGCCGGCATCTGTTGATGGCAGCGCGGTCACCTGGCCTCGAAACGAGTGTGCGTGGGAGACCGTCGACGGGGAGCGAGATGAGGTGGGATGGCGAGAAGACGGCTGGAGAAGCTCGAGGATGGCTTGGAAGTCGCGTAGAAGAGCAGAAGGACTTCTGGCCGAGCCCGGCGCCGATGTGGGGTGTGCTGCAGCGATGATATTACTCTATTGTGTCTACCGGGCATCTCGGATTTTGCTTTTGACGCCCTCAGAGTCGGTGGGCGTTACGAGGGTGCACCCCAGCCGGATGTTCATCACCGCAGTTGGACCTTGCGGGTGTCTGAAGACATGCATAGGATCGGTTAGTGCTCATGTAGTTCACCGAGTTGAGATACATGCATGTACATACCAACCGAATGTGGCGGCCAGTACACATCGGGTTCCGCCCTCCGCGGTGTCAGAAAGCGTCGCTGGCGAGGGCACTGGCCTGTCGTCGTATTGTCTCAAGGCATGATGTTCGTTCAGGTGTACTCAGAGATCAGGCTGTGCGGTTCCGCCTCGTTCGTTGCAGACATTCACTGAGTTGGTTCCATCGATCAGGAGAGTGCAGAGGCTGTTGTGCATATCATTTTTTGCCCAAGTAGCAAAGTGGGTATGGAGATATGGACAATGTGGCGGGGACTTGAGCTTCAGGCCAGTGCGCTGCGAATGACCGTTGTCGTTGCACGACTTCAACGCAACCGTCGCGCGCCACAGCCGCGTTCGGGATCACGTGCCATACGCGTCGCGCGTAGGCGCCAAACCTCCGCATTGTGGCGTCGACGATGCGATGTGGCGTCGAAATGTTGACCCCCACGAACACTCTGAGGATGGCTTGCGGACATCTCATGAGGCAGTAGTAGACCATCGAGGCCGAGATCGCACTTCAAAGGACAACGTTAGCTCGTCATTCGGCCCAGGAGAGCAGGATGTGGCGTCGGCCGCCGGTGGGTACATTCTCGGAGGTGCAACGACCACGCGCGGTCTGGACGGTTGCTGGAGGCGTTCGCGGAGATGCTAGAAAGGCTTCTCAGAGCCAAAAGGGTGGAACAATAAGCCGGCACAGAGGGCAGGCCGAATCGCAAGGTGGCTAACCGGGAACTCGCGGCGGAGTGTGAACTGCGGTAGCCTGGGGATATAAGGCTGCACGCACCGCCCATCCTAGGATCGCTCCTTGTCCTCGACCCTCCACCTCCCCCCCGCTCTCTCTCTCCCTCCCCTCCCCTCTCCGTCGTCTGACCGCCTCCGCTCGCCGCCAGTCCAGCGCCGGAGCTCGTCGCTATATCCCGCCCCACCGACACCCCCGCCACACCCTACCCGTGCCCTTAGCCACATCCTGGACGCCGCCTGGCCCCCGACCTCAACATGAGGTGCGTATGCTGAGCTTTGCCATCTATCCGCATGCAAGGCTTGCTCGTTCCCGATGCCCACCTCGCAGCGAATCGCGACGCCACCTCCGGCAGTCGCTGTCCTACCGCCTAGGCTGTGGCCCAACGCCACCGTCCAAAACAGTCCTAGACCATGATGATTCCGGAGTCGATGCGTACATGAGAACTTCACGGTGGATAGGGATATAAAGACAGCCCCGACTGCGAGGCACAGGCGACCGTCATTGAGCCGGCGCCCCCGTTCAGGCTGTGGGTCTTGGCTCCTGTACCGTAAGCGGGGTCTGACCCCCAGGTGCCTCGAGTGGGTCGAGACTCCCGTACCGCTGTGGGCAATGGCTCGGCACCGTCAATGCCGCCGTCTCCAGTCGTGGGCTGCCGGGTACGAGGAAGATTGAAAGACAAGAGATGACTTGCTACAACATGAACGACGACGAGGACGGAAGCGGCTCACCATTACATCGCCGTCCGTTAATGCGGCTGCGGGGACATTGATAAATCGAGGCTGCCTCGGAGAGTTGGGAGGGACAGTCCACGACTGCGAGACACAGGCGACCGTCATTGGAGCCGGCGCCCCCGTTCAGGCTGTGGGTCTTGGCTCCTGTACCGTAAGCGGGGTCTGACCCCCAGGTGCCTCGAGTGGGCTGAGACTCCCGTACTGCTGTGGGCAATGGCTCGGCACCGTCAATGCCGCCGTCTCCAGCCGTGGCTGTCGGGTACGGGAAAGGATGGAGGGTTGAATGACCAACTGCAACACCAATTGTCAGGAGAGGAAGTGGCTCACCGGTTCATGCATGCCGCCACCTATGTGGCCGCGCCAGACAAGTACATTGACCTGGACACATCAACAAACTGGAGTCGGCGCGTTGAAGAACTGGGAGAAACAGTTCACGGCTGCGAGGCAAAGGCGACCGTCATTGAGCTGGCGCCCCCGTTCAGGCTGTGGGTCCTAGCTCCAGTGCCGTAAGCGGGGTCTGACCCCCAGGTACCCCGAGTGGGCTGGGACTCCCGTACCGCTGTGGGCAATGGCTCCGTACCGTCAATGCCATCGCCTCCGGTCGTGGCCTATCAGCTGCGGTAAAAGCTGAAGACGAACAAGACATCAACCACAGCGGAGGAGCACAGCTCACTATTCTACCGCCACCCATCGGCGGGGCCATGATTGTACATGCACTTCAATCTTTCGTGCACAAAGGACCATCCGACTACGATTGTGTCCGAGGAGAGGAGCACTACCACGTCACAAGACAGAACAGAGCGAGATAGGTCGCCGAGTTCGCGCCAGTACCCATGGGCCCATTAGTTTTGTGAAGACTTGCCGACCAAGATGACACATAGCCGAAGGATAAATACGCACTGCCACAAGTAACGCCGCAGTCAATAGTCTCCTTGTCACGATTAGTAGACGATGGCGCACAAGAAGGTGTAGGCGACGCATTCAGTTGGTACATCGAAATCACAAAATTAAGACGAACGTACCACCAGAGGGGCACTTAGGAGCTGCTGAGCAACGTATGCAAGGCAGGCCACCGTGCACGACAAGTCCCTGGTGCATGGACAGCCTTCAGAGATCATGAACGCTACAACGATTGAAGTACAAACGAAGTGCAAGAACGGAGTCCTCTTGAAACATGCCACGGGCTTACGAGCGGATCGGAGCGAGGGTCATTAATACAAATACATTTGGCTCAAGGTTCGAATAGTGCAGAAACGAGTACAGCCCGAGGAGATAGCAGAAAATAATACTCAAACCCGGAGAGGGCGTTCACGCGCGCGATCACCCTGGTGTAGTGTCGAATAACCACAATTGGTCTGCAAGAGATAGCTTCATAGATAACGTGTGATAGACAGAGTCTGCAAAGGGTATACAAGCTCACCGCAAGATTACACCCAACCCCTCAACTTCGCCACCGTCACCAAAATCGGATCCTCTTTCTCTCCCGCCGTGGCTGCTTCCCTCGCCTCCTTCAACTTCTGCCTGCCCGCCATATCGTCTAAGTCGACCGACTCGCGCCACTTCTCCAGCTCCGGCGACTCGACGTTGAGCGCCATCACGATGTTCGAGAGATAGCCCAGGTCGGACGCGAGTTGTGCTGCACCGGCCGGAGTGAGCTTAGCGATGCGTGGGAGGACGTCTGAAGTCAGACGAGATACGAGAGAGAGGCCGAGGGAAGAGAGCCATGCGGCTGACACGGCTTCAGGCGTAAGGACGGGCGCAGGAATAGGACTCGCCCCAGAAGGACCAGCGGTAGCCTTGAGGGAGAGAGACGGCGAGCGCCGGTTGTGCGAGAGCCCAGAAGAGGAGAGCGTCGGCTCCGCGGGAGGAGGGGGCTCAGTGAGACCACGCAGAAGCTCCGCGCTGATGAAGGGGAGCGTCTCGAGCGAGAACGCCAGCGCGTCGTCGTCGGCGTACACCTCGAACAATCGCGGGAGGTTGAGCAGGCCCTCGGCGACGTGCTGCATCGTGCCGCTCGGCGAGAGCGAGAAGGTGGGCACTTGCACTTCGCTGAGCGCGCTGCCGGCGAGGGGGCGCTTGGCCTTCGGGTCGCCAGGGGTGGACCATAGAGAGGACGCGGCGTAGGATGCGAGGTACTTGTGGAGAGGGGACAGGATAGTATCTTGCAGAGCTTGTTGGCAAGTCCTGGCGAGCTCTGAGATGGCAGCGCGAGCACCCACAAGGAGAGGCGGTGCCGATGCTAGTGAGGGATGAGGTACTGCGAAAACCCGGGGCGAACGGCGGGCGTCGGGAGTGGGAGGCGTAGGGGTGAGGAAAGCATCGCCTCGTGAAGGCGGCTGACTAGATGGCTCCGGATCGACCTTGTTCAGCAGTTCATGCAATTCCGCAGAATTCAACGTCGACTGCATGAGCAGCTGCAGCTTGCCTCTGCTCGCGCCTGACAAATATACACCGGTTGACTCGTTCCTAGCCTGACGCAACGTCGTCGATACCTGTGTGATGGTCGAGCGCAACTTGCCCTCGAACATGATCACGCGGTCCAACAGCGTCCGTACGGCCTCGAGGAAGTGGAGCAGCGCCTGGATATCCGCCCAGTCTTCCGCGGTGTAATCGAGGTCGGAGAGATCCTCGCCTGAGGCTGAAGCAGTCAAAGACTGACCGCTCTGCCCTGAGCGGCGTGACTGAATCTCGACCTTAGAGGCGTCGGCAAAGTCAGCGAACAGTTTGTCTACAGCCTTCACGAGGCCCAGCGCGCCGTAGCCGTGCGTGAAGGCCATGCAGCGCGTGACGGCTTCCTCCGCAACCCCAAAGATGTCCACGGCACGCTCTCGCAAGAGCCGTGCATGATCGACGCGACCGCGAGATTCAGCAGTTAGCGCGGTTTTGAGCGCATCCTCGAGATAGCGCGTCTCAAGAGCAGCGTAGTCGACTTGGAAGTCCACGAAGGGCTCGAACAGCTCCTGGTCCCAGTCCAGGGTGCGAGGCGCTAGTGCGCCGGTGCCGCTGATGGAGGCGCGATGAGCGCGACGAGTCATCGACATCGACATGCGCGCAGAGGAACGGCGGCGAAGGCGGCCAGGGGTAGGCTGATCCTCAGAGGAGACCGGCGCGGCGTAGCTGACTTTCTCCATGATCTTGTCGGTGGCGTTCGCGAAGTCCTCCGTGGCTCGGTATGCCGTTATGAGATGAGCTAGGGCTGTCGCACCGTAGTGGCTAGACATCGCCTCCAGTCGCTGGGGGAATGATGGCTGCAGTGCGGAAAGCGTCGATGTGATCAGAGCGGAGAGCGTCGGTCGTGGGTCGGGGAAGATGGCGGGGACAGAGGTTCGTTCAGTCTGGAGGATGGCGAGGAAGGATTGGTAGAACGTCGGCAGGAAGGACGGGAAAGTCAGCGTCGACTGCTCTATGGGTGAGCCTGTATCGCAATCTCGTAGCCGTGCACTCTGCCACTGTTCGACGAGCGGCCCTCTCCGTGACCCGTAGTAGTAGTTGCGGAACTCGGATTCTCGCTGGATGTTGCGGAATATGGAGAAGTAGTTTCTGCATACAGCCACATCCTGAGAGTTGACCGCAGCGACGAGAGCCGAACTGAGGGATGCTTCCAGTTGATTTTGGAGACTGACCATGAGCGTCCGCCTGCTCTCGTACTCGGGCGTGTTCTCGAAGACGGACATGCTCTTGGACGCTTCTGACAATCGTTCTGCTGCCTTCTCGTAGCTCTTCTCGCCGAGTAGGGAGGTAACGTCGCTCTCCAGGGTGCTCCAGCTCTCCGCCTCCCTCAGCACCTCACGGGTGGCCTCCATGTTCCGCTTGACGAAGTCGAGGTAGTGCAGCCTCTCCAGCGCCGCATCCGTTTCCGCACCCAGAGTTGATTGGGACTTGCCTTCAACATTGTGAAGGATGTCTTGAAGAGACAAGGCGCTTTCCCGCATGAAGTGGAGATCATAGGTGAGACGGGAAGCACCACGAGAGATATCCTCTATAAGCCTGTCGACTTGTGCAGAGGTGTCTTCGGAGGCAATCTCGAGAGTACCGACTAGGTGCGAGACGTGTCGATCCAATTCAGTGAGCGCAGCCGAACGATCCCCATCACTAGGCTCTTCCGACACTCCGAGAATATCGTTCACCCAGGAAACGACATCTGAATGGTTTTCGAGCGAGGAGAGGAGTTCCGAGGAAGAAGCCAGAGTGTGGACATCAGCATCCCTTGCAGTCAGCTGCTTTCTGTACGTTACAATCAGGATTTCAATAACAGAGCATCGGGCCTATGACCTTCCGCTCACTGTCCCGCTGCGTCCTTCTGCGCTGCCATGTCACGCAGTCTCTTGCGCACCCGTCGTCAAATCAAGAAGGCACAGATGTATCGCAGCCAGAACTCCGCAGGTGCTCAAGCAGTGTAATGTAGAAGCGAAGTGTCCGAGAGCCAGGCGAGATAGCACAGAGAGTAGAGTACCCTGTGAAGCTAAGCTTGCTGAACGAACAGAAGATGGGCGAGAGCGCGCAGCCGACGCGCTCTCACATTCCGTTCGGAACGGAGTCACGAAGAGTCACGATAGCTCACACAGGCCAGTCACAGAGTGTCACACCATCGTGACTGCTTTGCGATTTGCTTTGCGAGCAGATTCAGCAACGCGCACTCATTCACTCATTCCCTTCCCCGCACACTCACTATGGCCTCCGCAAAGTATGTCTTTCGATGTGCCCGTCGATAAAGAACGCAATTGAGATGTCTGCTCTTCCTAGCGCACCCAAAACGTCCTGGGCGGACGATGTCGATGAGCTTGGTGAGTCCGATCCAAGCCACCGCCGGCTCGGCGATACTCACTGAAATATACGATGCAGAGACCCCGAAGGTTGAGGACTACGTTGACGAGAACGGTGTCCGCACCACCGTAGAGTATATCATTAACGATGAGGGCAAGAAAGTCAAGGTATGCCCTACTCAGGCGCTGCAATGCTCGTATACCAACGCTTACTGGGATGCTTCCTTCCTATAGGTCACGAAGAAGATCAAGCGTGTACTGCAAAAGGCGGTCGTAGACCACAGTGTGGCGGAGCGGAAAACATGGGCGAAGTTTGGTCAGGAGAAGGGAAACAAGGCTGGTCCCGATCGTGCAACGACGACCGTAGGAGAGAACGTCTACCTGAAGCTCAGCCCAGGCAACAAGGTGCGCAGATCCGTGTTATCTTCCCGCTGTATACACCGTTGACAGCCCCCTGCGTTAGTCCTCTGAGCCTGAGCCGACCGCGGAGCAGGCCGTCAAGGCGAACCTCGCAAAAGCTGGTGCTGGAAAGGTCGTCTGTAGGTTGTGCAAGGGCGATCACTTCACCGCAAAATGTCCCTACAAGGAGTCTCTATCTGGTCTCGATGGCGCTGGTACGTCGATCCCGCCATATTGCCTAGAATGTGTCTCATACTGCTTTACAGACACACCTCCCCTCGGCCTCGATGACACTGGAACCCCTGCCGAACCCGCTGCTGCTGCGCCTGCAGCGACCACTGGCGGCAAGTACGTGCCCCCTTCAATGCGCGGTGGCGGACGTGGACCTGGCGAGGCGATGGGCCGGCCAGGTGGTTCACGAGACGACCTCCCCACACTTCGCGTCACGAACATCTCGGAAGACACCCAGGAGAACGACCTCCGCGATCTCTTCGGCGTGTTCGGCCGCGTCGCGCGTGTGTACGTCGGACGCGATCGTGAGACGGGTGCGGGTAAGGGCTTTGCGTTCGTCAGCTTCGAGGAGAAGTCCGCAGCGCAGAAGGCCATGGAGAAGATGCACGGTCGTGGATACGACAACCTCATCCTCAACATCCAGTGGTCACGTAAGTTGCTTGAGTCCTTCTTGCCCTGCATGTACCATACTCATCATGCTGCGCGCAGAACCGAGGGAGCAGCGATAGATTGGTTCGCGGTAGACTGTTTCTCTGTCCTGTGCTATGTCTATCTATCGTCACGCTGTTGTGTGTATATTGAGCAGATGGCTTGTACGAAAACGTCTTCAGGATGACAACCAACCTCCTTGGATGGAATGCTCTGCGATTGCTGAAGCCGATGACAGGTCCTGTCTTAGACGTCATCATCTGCAGGGTTACTTCGTCGCGATGAGGCAGACAAAGGAGGCATGGGTGCCGGAGCTCTCGGTAAGCACTTGGAGTATTGCAGCGAAGACAACAAGGTGCCACCATGCGAGTTTAGCATCAGCTCCGACTCTCCAGGTATCCGCTCATACTCGCTTTCATCATCCTTGCGGCTTCAATTAGTGTGCAGCACACTTGCAGGCTTGGCGTCCGCAGCTCGGCAGTTGGTCGTGATATTCTAGCTCATTGGGTGGTTCTGAATTCTCTGATCATCAGGGGAGAGGACCGCATATCAACGCAACGAGCTTAAACCGTGAGAGGCCACAACCTCATGGTCGATATATAGCGTGCTGCGTGTCTCATCCACATCCCTGTCGCTCCTCGGGGATCATGTCGGCATTATTCCAGAATTCCCTCTATGTCGTGAACAACATCAACGCCATCCTCTATGGTACGTACCCACAATTCGATAGCTGCCTTGGAGTATACGGATACCTGGTCGTGTCATATGCTCATGTTGGTTATACGTACAGGCATCGAACTCATGATATATCTCATGCTGATCAGACAGATCATGCTCATTCGCCGTCGCACCAAGATGGACAGGTTCTACGTCGTGTTTAGCACCGTGCTTCTCGTGCTCAACACCATTTACTGGACGACGCAAACGTACTTCGCCCAGCAGATGTGGATCGTACACAGCGACTACCCGGGAGGCATGGACGCGTTTCTCAGCGAGTACGTTGCTGTATGGTACCAGACCTGGGGTTCGACGGCAGTCATGACGAGCAACCTCATGTCGGATGCATTGATGGTGAGTGCAGCCGTACAATAGACCACTCGAGAGGACTGACAGTATGCAGATTTACCGACTCTACGTCATCTGGGGCTACCCGTACATCGTCGTCTTCCCCGCGTCGATTTGGCTTGGCTCGTTGGGTATATCACCGAAGTTTTGTCATGTCAACCCCCAAACTAACATCTCCCTTACAGGAGCCTGCCTCGGGCTGTTATACGAGTCTGGCCGCCCCGACAGGAACTACTTTGCCGGGATATCCACCAAATTCGGCACCGCGTGGAATTCGCTCACTTTCTCGTTCAACGTGATCGTGACCACTCTCATCTGCGGCCGCATCATATACATGGGCCGTCGCTCGACGTTCTCTGACGAAGGGAGGCGAGCGTTCACTGGCGCTATAGCCATCGTCATCGAATCTGCCTTGCCTTTCACGATAGGCAGTATGGCGTATGTGATCACCTATGGGATCGGCAGCGACGTCGCAGTTGCGTTCTCGTGCTATTCCATGTTCACGGTCAGTCGATATCGATTGGATCGATGCTAGCGTTTTCTTACATACAGTCGTGCTTCTAGGCCATCTCGCCCATGCTCATCGCCCTTCGCGTACTCAGGCGGCGGGCGTGGAGGAAAGAAGAAGAGTCGGGCTTCCTGACCACAATCAACTTCTCTGCCTCCCGGACACAGAACACCCTAGCACAGGGTGATCACAAGGCCGAGCTTGATATCGAAGGGAAAGCCGAAGGAGGCTCGGCTCTCGACCCGTCGGCTTCCCATCAAGTGAACCTCGACTGTACCGCCTAGCAGCAGCCGCGAGCCATTGTACCAGTGCTGCGGTGTTATTGAAGCGTCTCGCATTCTAGAAGCTTTGAAGCTGACATCGACCTTTCCGGAGGTTCGGGGAGCAAACTTGTCCACCATCTTCCGGCAATTGCATGGAGCGTCAGAGATTTGGAATCAGGCAACGCTGCTAGCTCAACTCATGATCCGTCTTCGTCGTCCGTAGGCAGCATGGGCGCATCGAGTACGGCATTCGCGACCTCCTTAGCGTCTGGATCAAGGCTAACCTCCCGTATTGCACCAGGTAGGCGCTCTATTTGACGTAGCATGGAAGCCAAAATCATGTGTCGCCTCGGCTAAGCCGTACTTGTGGGTCTCCCGCGCTCGATTTTCTGGGGATCGGCGAACGCTATTCGGCGAAGTTCATGTCCTCGTAGCGCCTAGCGGAGAAGCTGTACGATGCCCCGGTGAATATGCACGGCCGGAACAGCAAAATTTGCGCCCGGTAACGTACGCACACACGCACTCAACCGCAACCGCACCTGCACTCGCAAGAATCCACAGACATATGGCGTGTGGCCCCGCAGCAGGTGCCAGGCACTGCTTGTGGCCGGTCGGTGGGCGAGCGGGTCGCGTTTAGCTATGCGCCACTGCGACGGACTTTGCTCGTTGGCAAGAAGCACCGCACTAGTGCCTCGGCGCGCAAGGGCGTACATCGTTTCTGTCAAGCGGCGTGGCTACGCGGTAAATACAGTCCGGAGGCATAGCAGCTGCGGGAACTTCGCAAACAGGTGGTATGACGACAATGGGGAGAGCCCTTCGCATATATCGAGGATACGTCTCCGATCGTCTGCGTACCACTTGCCACTTGCCATCCCGCCACATCCCGCCACGCTTTATCATCCTCCCCCAATGGCGAACTCGACATCCCAAAATGCAATGTACGTCATGAACATCATCAACGCCATTCTCTACGGTACGCCCAATACGTCCGCAATGTGAAACGATTGACGCGAACTCACAACGGCATGGCTGAGTAGGCGTTGTACTCGTGCTGTACTTCCGCGTCCTGCGCCACATGTTCAGCGGCAGCAAAAAGTGGACGTCCACGGACAAATACATGATGGCGTTCAGCACCGTCCTCGTCCTGCTGAACACGATATTCTGGACCACCCAGGCGTACTTCGGCGAGATGATGTGGATCGTGCACTCCGACTACCCTGGCGGCGCCGACGCGTACTGGATCGACTTTGGCTCCGTGTGGTACCAGACGTGGGGCATGGCGGCGTGCGTAGTCTGCAACCTGCTGAACGACGCGTTCCTAGTGAGTGTCATAAATCAACACTCCCTTTGCCATTAGTACTGACTAAGAAGCGTGTTAGGTGTACAGATGTTTCGTGATCTGGAATAGCCGCCGCATCATCGTGTTCCCTGGCATCCTGTGGCTGGCGTCCCTCGGTACGCAACCATCGCAATTACCTGCGCGCAGTACTAGCTGCTTACGCCGTCCATTACTCCACTCGACAATCAGCATTTAGCATCGGGCTGCTGTACGAATCAGGCCGCCCCGACGGGAACTACTTCGCCGGGATCGCGACCATCTTCGTCACGGCGTACACGGCGTCGACGTTCGCGTTCAACGTCGTCGTCACCTCGCTCATCGTCGCGCGCATCCTGTACATCGGGCGGCGCCTCGCGTTCGCGGACGAGTTCAAGGTGTACATTGGCGCGGTGGCGATCATGATCGAGTCTGCGCTCCCGTTCACGGTCTTCAGCGCCGCGTACCTCGTCACGTACGCAATGGGCAGCGACATCTCCATCGGGTTCTCGTTCTACGCCATGTTCACTGTACGTATTTCAATCCCGGAGCTCGACCGATGGGGGACGGCGATAGCTCACCTATGCGCACCTGACAGTGTATTTCGCCGCTGCTCATCACGCTCCGCGTCCTCTCGCGACGCGCGTGGACGAGAGACTCCGGCAACCTGTTCACGACGACGATCAGCTACACGGGTGCAACGGACTTCGTGACGAACATGGGTGTGCTGCCCGACGACTATGACGCAGAGAAGGACACGACGTCGAAGCTTCCAGACTTGGAGGCAGCCCTACCTGGCTCGGAAGCGTCAGACACACCACATGCTATCAACATTGTCCCCGTCGCCAACACATCGCCCGTGTAGTGCTAGTAACAGCCTCTAGCTATGGACTCGCGCAAGCCTATCATGTAGAAACACCATCTTTCCCACGTGTATCATTGTAAAGTAAACTAGACGCTACTAGTATTAGTATACTACTATATATAGTATATAGGATGTATAGTATATATAGTATATAGTATATACTGTGTACTATATATGGTACGTAGTGTATATAGTATATGTATATGTATGTATATATACTATATATACTATATACCATATACTATATATGGTATGTAGTATATAGTATATGTTGTATACTATATATGGCACGTAGTGTATATAGTATATGTATATGTATGTATATATACTATATATGGTATGTAGTATATATAGTACGTAACCATGCGATGTAATCCGTACGATAGCCGGTACCTTCAGAATCCTTTGAAGCAATGGTATCATGTCACAAGCCATACATTGATATGGCGCTATAGTGTAGTGGTTATCACTTGGGATTCTGATCATTCAAATTCCCAAAACCCAGGTTCGAGCCCTGGTAGCGCCTCAACAAGAACTTCTTTTTGTCAGACCCGAGCTGGGTTACAACGAAGTGTGATCGCGCATACTACTTGCAATTGCGCCGTGCGGTATGCATCAGATTATGCGCATCATGTTGGTAATTGACGGTGCCATCTCATCGTGGCTGGACTTTCGTGCAGAATGTCACAAGTAGGATCGCACTTCACACACACGATACTCGGTGCGTACAGAGCAGAGTGAAAGCACGTTGCGAGGAGGGATGCTACTAGCTACTATACAAATGGACAGAACCGGTACCAACATCGAACGGGGGCAGCATCAGTTCGTTGCGCAAGAAGGCATCCACCTCTTCAAACCCCAGAGGTGGGAACGGTGAGCGTCCGGCCGCTTGGGTGAGCAGTGAGCACACGGGCGACGGGCCACAGGCGACAGGCGAGGAGATCGGGTCCGGACGGAGCAGAGAAAGGGGAGTGAGAGGCGGGTGCCCGCGTAGCCGCATAGGGAGTTAGGAGGTGGCCCGTCGGGCGAGATGGCAAGGAGAGGGGGTGGACCGTGGTCGGACGGGCGTGCGTTGTGGCTGTGAAACGGACAGACGGACGAGCGCGTCGAGGCTCGCGGGAGGGGCTGTGAGCGAGAAGGACCACCAGACCGAACAGGGGATAGTTTGCGGATCCACTTTCCGTACATGCCTGGACTCGAGCTGCTCTCGCGAGTCGGAAGCGGCCGATTCCGTGCCTTGCGCAGCGAAAAGCACTGCTGATGGCCCGCACGAAGTCGTGCGTGTGGGGGTAGGGACTGGGGACGTGACGGGGACATGAAAGGTCGTGAAGCATGGGGAACGGAGCGGGTCCGGATGCGGCTATGGCTATGTGTGATCGGGTTAGGGACAAGGACAGTAGTACACCACGTCGTCGCCCGTTCGCGTGAGGAAGGAAGTGAAGGAGGGGAGCACAAAGAGACATATGGGGGGTCCGTTCCGGAGTCCGAGATAAAGACCGAAGCGGGGCGTGTGCACCGCTCGTGGGCGAGGCCCACTGGGTATGTTGTACGCTAAAGGTTGCCATGTGAAAATCAAACAACACGAGCACGAGATAGGCCCTAGGGTCGTCGTCCGAGACGGGATCGGTGGGGCACTGGTGGAGGCCTGAGGGGCACTTGATACATGCAGAGAAGAGGCATCGGGAGAGGTCGGGGGCTCGCAGGAAAACTTGCGGAAGCGCGAAGTCGGTGCCAGTGCTTGCCAGGCGCGGACATGAGTTGTCGCCGCGTCTCGTACAAGATCAATGGCTGCCAAAAGTCACTGTAAGCATGGGCACCGAGCAATTGATCGACAGAGCACCTGCAACGGACCTTGGCCGATTAAATGTGCGCGCATTCAGCAGATTATGCACGAACTGCAGCACCCAGCACTCTCCTCGGGCGTGCCATCGCCTGAAGCAGCCTGGCTTCCCGTGTTCCGTCTCTTCTTCTTGGGCGTGTCCTCTGACTGGGGCGCGTACGGCCGCACGGACAGGTGCACAATCGTCGCCGCGGGTGCCGAAGAAGGCAGGTGTGTGGGGAACGACAATTCTAGGGAACACACATCTGTCAGAGAGGGAATGGACAGCAGAGATGGGTGGACGCGCGGGACGCACTGTCGAGCGAGTCTTCGTCCTGAAGGATTTTCCCGAGGTAGAGGATCCTGAGGTACGACGGCGCTGGCGGCCGCTCGTCCTGCCAATCTACACGCACAAGGATCGTGTCAGGGATGGGTCCACAATGCATCAAGTGCTCGGGAGCATCGTTGGAGCTCCAAACGCGAGCGCTCCTGAGCCTGAACAGCGTGGTGGCTCACCGTTGGGCCAGGCGTTCCACACGAGCTCCTTCACCCGCCCGATCGTCGTCTCGGGCTCGAACGACATCGTCCTCCGCCGCCCGGTGACCAGCAGGAACGTCAGGGAAACCTGCGGCGTCTGCGGTATCGTCTCCTCTGCCAACTGCGCCTCGTCCGCGGCCCCATCGTCGTCATGGTCCTCTACGTCTCCACCGTCCACGTCTCCTGTGAAGTCTCTCCTAGGGGTATTCGCGCCGGTGCCGCCAGTGAAGTCCACTCGGGTATAGGATGTGCGGGCAGATGGACAGAGGGGTGAGAATGCATCGATGCGTGCGTGTAGGGCATTCTCGATCGAAGCCGGGCGAGGGAGCTGGGCGGTGGATGGAGGCTCCGCGGAGAGGTGTGGTGCGGAGGACGACGATGAGGGTCGAATGTCGGCCATGCTGGGTGAAGGCAGGCGGAAAGAGGGGAGAGCGAGGGAGGTGAGCACTGGTGGTGGTATAAATGGCGGGGCTTAGTCGAGAACGTGGGAGGAATCGCGTAGTTTGTATGCGTCCGATCAAGGAAGAGGGGTGGAAGGATGTTCCGCTAGCGCGAAGGGGCTCGCCTGGGTGGGCGCGATGAGGTGAGTTTGGAATGGGAGAAGGGGCGGAAGAGGGGAAACGAGGAGGAGGTGCAAGGCCGCGTCGGGCGCTGTAGAAAGATGAGAAGGCGGAGAGGAAAAGGATGCTCAGGTGGGAGTGTTCGTGTGACCGCCTACTCCACTTTCGGCAATCTACGCCAGACTATGTAAGCAGCGGGATGTTATGACGAAGGCCCGTAGCACGGTTCGGCGGGCGCGACGCAGTGTGTAAGGAAAGCGAGTTCTGAGTGGGGTTGAGCGGGGAGAACGCAGGACGATGGCGGGGGAGAAGAGGCACTTATAACGGCCGGTATGAACGCGCGCGAAGCACTTCCCCGGAGTCGTCGCGGCCACTGGCACATTCTTCGCTCCCCGATCTACAACGGGCGTCTCCGCCCCGACCTATCCTTCTTCTCCCTTACCACCGCGCGGTCTAGGTTGTGGCTCGAGCCTCCCTCATCTGGTCCTCCCGGTTCTTCCCTAGGCCTGCTTTCCTCCTCTTCCGACCTCTCTCGGCTGTTACAGAGCTCGAGCATACCCACCATGCGCGCCTGCTCGTCGTATTGCCGCATCCCGGTTCTGCCTCCCGTGATGCCGGCGGTCCAGGCTTCCAGCGGTTGTCCATGTGTCCGACTTAGTCCTAGTTCTTACCAGAGTCGTCTGTTCCACGCTGCACTCAATTACAGCTGATTTAGAGTAGAGTGCTGTCGCTTATGATCTGCTGCCGTCGTAGGGCCCAGCCCAGCTGGGCATGCTCGTCTGGCCATGGCTCAGCGCCTCCCGAGTACTTGTAAACCAGCAATCCACGAATCTCACATGATAGGTGTGTGCGAAAACCCCGAGCTCATGATTCGTTTGTAGGTGGTACTCGAGCTCAGCGTTTAACGTCAACCCGAGGCAATTGCAGCTTGCCAGTAACTCCTCCCGGAAACAACATGTGTTGATTGGACCTACAGGGCATGATATCGTGAAACCAAGGTTCATCTACATGATCTCCGAAAAGCAGATAGACACCCTCTTCTCCTTGCACAAGCACGCAGCGCCGTGCAAAGCGCAACAAACCCCGCCATTATCGCGACCCAGACAGCCGATCGCTGTACGTTCGTTTGGCTCTCACACTATGCATTCACGCTGAGGACCGTTGGTTATTTGCGGTAGAGATATTGTGTCCAAGCACGAGGCTCCGCGACCCGCTATATGACTATGCTAGTTGCACTCGGCTGGTCGATAAGGGATACTAGTCGTCGCGTGCAAGCCCGGGACTCTGAGGTCGGTAGCTTCGACAAGTAATGCTTCATGCATACTGTGTACATTTCGGAGAGCTGATACTTATGTCTGCCAATCGAGTACCCTGCTAAGTGGTTGTATAATAATCAGAGGACAGGATGAGAGCGACCATGCATTCATCATGATGGGTACGTTTCCCCCTCTACGTCCGAACTGACCCAGTTTTTTAGTCAACCTGTCTATGAATCACACCGTTCATGTAGGCAGTTCTCAGTGGCATCGGGAGGGTCCGCGGGATGGAGATTGAATCGAGCCCTATACATGGGCTTTGTCACAGAATGAATCGCACGTGCGCACCAGGCACCGAAAGTTGTGCCAAACGCAGTAAATTCGCTGTTACTCTGTGAACGGCTTCTTCGCAGCCGCAACGCTGCATGAGAATGCACGGCTGGGACGGTAAGGGTGAGCTCGAGGTAGCGTGTGTGTTGAAGTGAAATGCGGAGAGGACGGAGAGGGTGGGCGCGGAGGACCCGGAACAACGGTTCGCACGATCGCGATAGCATCGACGGTGACGACAACGCAGTCCGTTATAAGGCCCTCAACGTTCAACTCTCCTCTCTCTCATAACATCTCTCTTCTCCCCATCTCCTCCGACTTGTAGCATATTCGACGACCATCATGAGTGGAAAGCTGGCTACAGGTGCGTACGCGTCCTCCTTGTCGCACCCGCTGCATGTAGCAGGCGATGCGGGGAATGCGGGGCAGCAGGGCGGATCAGGCAGCGTCATTATACTCGACATCCTCGGCTCTCTCGCGTAGCAGGCAGGGGCAGCGTGAAGTTTACGTGTATGCGCCCTTGATGCGCCTATATGGCAGATCTGCGCAAGTGCATGCCCTCTGCGAGGTTGACTTGCCCGCCATCTGCCAATCGCGGGCGCGTCATGCCCGAGCGCTGACATGCAATACCGATGGATGGGATACCCGCATGTCTCCGGTGGGCAGTCTAGAGGGAATAGGTCAAACTGACGAGCGTATCTTCAGAATACTCCGCCTGGAAGAAGCTCCAGGAGATCTACGACACCCAGCATGAAAAGCTTGTCCTTAAGGACCTCTTCGCGCAGGACCCCGAGCGGTTCGCCAAGTTCAGCCGGGAATATGTCTCCCAGGACCCGTCCGTCCGCATTTTGCTCGACTTCTCGAAGAACCTGATTACGGAGCCCATCCTCGCGACGCTGCTCGACCTCGTGCGCGAGGCGCAGGTCGAGACGTACCGCGACAAGATGTTCGCAGGCGAGCACATCAACACGTCCGAGGACCGTGCCGTCCTGCACGTTGCCCTCCGCAACTTTGACGAGTTCAAGATCAGCGAAGCCGGCGTGGACGAGGTCGACAAGGTCCTCGCACATATGAAGGAGTTTACGGAGGCGGTCCGGAGCGGCGAGTGGAAGGGATACACGGGCAAGACGATCAACACCATCGTCAACATCGGTATCGGCGGCTCCGACCTCGGCCCCGTCATGGTGACCGAGGCTCTGAAGCCCTACGCTAAGCGCGACCTCAACGCGTACTTCGTCTCCAACATCGACGGCACGCACCTTGCGGAGACGCTGCGCGAGTGCGACCCTGAGCGGACGCTGTTCATCATCGCGAGCAAGACGTTCACGACGCAGGAGACGATCACGAACGCGGAGAGCGCGCGGGACTGGTTCCTCGAGCACGCGAAGGACAAGGCGCACGTCGCGAAGCACTTCGTCGCGCTCAGCACGAACACCAAGGCGGTCACGGAGTTCGGCATCTCCGCGCAGAACATGTTCCAGTTCTGGGACTGGGTCGGCGGCCGCTACTCGCTCTGGAGCGCCATCGGGCTCTCGATCGCGCTCGTGATCGGGTACGACAACTTTGAGCAGCTCCTCCGCGGCGCGCACGCGATGGACAAGCACTTCAAGACCGCGCCGCTCGAGCAGAACCTGCCCGTGCTCCTCGCCGTGATCGGGATCTGGTACAACGACTTCTACGGCGCGCAGACGCACGCGCTCCTGCCGTACGACCAGTACCTCCACAAGTTCGCGGATTACTTCCAGCAGGGCGACATGGAGTCGAACGGCAAGTCTATCACCAAGGATGGCCGCCGCGTGAACTACCAGACCGGCGTACGCATCGATTTCTCGCTTGGAACTGTTCGAGGGCTTCTTGACTGACCTGCCGTTTACTTTCTGTGCAGCCGATCATCTGGGGCGCTGCGGGCACCAACGGCCAGCACTCGTTCTACCAGCTTGTGCACCAGGGCACGAAGCTCATCCCTGCTGACTTCTTGGCGCCTGCGACTACGCACAACCCCATCGGCCACTCGAAGCACCACCGCATCTTGCTCAGCAACTTCTTTGCCCAGCCTGAGGCGTTGGCGTTTGGCAAGACGGAGGAGGAAGTTCGCAAGGTGAGTGCCGTTGGCCAGTGAACGTGGTTCGATGGACACTCACCACTCTACCGCTTATATAGGAACTCGGTCCTAACGCGTCGGATGCCCTTGTGAAGTCGAAGATCTTCGAGGGCAACCGCCCGAGCAACAGCATCATGTTCCCTCTCCTGACGCCCGCTACGCTCGGTTCCTTAATCGCGCTGTACGAGCACAAGATCTTCACGCAGGGTGTCGTCTGGGGCATCAACTCCTTCGGTCAGTCCCCAGGCGTTTATCGTCCCTCCTCCACACAGGCATGGCTGACTATCGCGCACCAGACCAAATGGGTGTCGAGCTTGGCAAGGTGCTCGCGAAGAACATTCTCAAGCAGCTCGATAAGCCCGACGACGTTGCCGGCCACGACAGCTCGGTGCGTAGATAGCCCCCCGATCGTGCTGACTTGCCGTGCACATTGCTGATAAACGCATTCTACAGACCACGGGCCTCATCCACTACTACCAGAAGTGGCGGAAGGAGTAAGCGGCTGCCGATCTCGCGCTTTCTTTGTCTGGAGGGGACGTGCTATAGAAGAACCAACCTAGGGAAGGAAGGAGTATGACGCAGTGTACATTGCAAAGTGTAACAATCTACGTATCCGCGTTTCTCGTGTCTCAGCGTGTGGCTGCGTATCTCGACGGACTAGTGGAGGCCAGGGTGCTTGCCGCACCGGCCGTTAACGTTCCGCACGTTGTCTTGAGCTTATCTCCTTCTCTTTCTCTTAGGAGAAGGTCATGGGAATGTCGTAGGATGCAAGTGAACGCTTGCACTTGTCAAGTATGTGTGTTGCTTTTTGAGGAAGGGAATATGAAGCTGACAACCGTATGGCCTATTGTTGGTCGTAGGTACGTTTATGTCGCCAGTCTACCCAAAATCGACACCAACTGCGCGCCTAACACCGCCTATATGGCACACTGTCACTGTGCCACATGATTGTAGCTGAGCGTTCAGTATCTAAGCGCCGCCCTCCTCCAGAACCAGGAACTTCATCTTATTCCTGGGCGTGCGACGTCCGCAGCCTCAGACTGGTGTATGTGCGGCCCGTATCTGTCGGCCTGGCCGGTAAGGTATCGCTCTCGAGCCTGAGTCACCTATCGCTTATATAGCCCTGGAACGCACAGATATTCCCATCGCTGCGGTCGGACGAACGTCTCTGACCCACCGCTACTACTCAGGCTACTGGCGTATATCGCTCCTCAGGCTTGGGGACCATGGCACCCGCTGAATTCGAGCCTTTGCCTAAAGGCGGCTCGGGCCCTGAGCTCGAGGGTCTCCCCGAGGGTACCGCGCCACGTGCTTCGCGCCTGTTCCGCTCCCGACAGTTCCTGTTCTTCCTCGCCGCCTTACTCGGGTTAACTGGGATCTCCGCCTTGTATGGCCTTGATACTGCCCGACACACCCTCTACGCCACCCAGCACAAGCCATCTACTGGATTCAGACCGTCGAACTGTGGTCCTGCTGAACGGCTCGCCAAGTGTCCCTCGGGCCTGCCCCCGCTTGCTAGTCCGCCCGCGAAGATCAATCCGTGGGCGTCGCTCACCATCTCCGACACGGTCGCGATATCGGAGTGGTTGGCGGACCCAGCGCGCAGCCTGAACCTCACGCGCGGCGACAAAGCCGTGCTGTCGGACAACTTCATCTACCACATCGAGGCGTACCGCCCGGCGAAGAAGGACGCGCTCGCGTACCTCGACCACCCGGACACCTTTGGCCCCCCGGAGAGGTTCGCGCGCGTTACACTACACCATGGCGCGGCGGAGGATCCGTATGTGATGGACTACTTGGTGGGGCCGCTGCCGGTGAGCCAGCAGACGAAGATCAAGGAGCTGACGGAGATATACCATCGTGGTACTATTCCGTACAACGCGCGGGGCTTTACGACGCTTGGCGAGCTCACTCCGCTGCTCGCGCAGCTCATGCCTCCTCTGGCGGATGTCACTGAGGTATGGGGTGCTACTGTCATATTCATAAGCGGAATTGACCTGACTGCGTTGCCCGTGGACTGCAGGATCTGTTCGGCGGCTCGGCGCGTGGTCTCCCCAATGACACCCTGGTAGGCGCGATCATGGCTCCGTTGAGCTTCGATGGCTCGTTCCGTCGCGGATGGGTGTCGTGGCGACGCAACACGCCCGGCCCCTGGCTCCATCCTGTCAACTTCTTCCAATACGTCGACTTCTCTGGCACGGATCCGTCGCAGTGGAAGCTGTTAAAGGTATATTCAGTTAACCCACGAGCTTTATCACGAGGTGACTGATTGGGACATTCGTAGCTTGTGTACAATCACCAAGTCTTCAACAGTTCAGAGGCATTCCTCGCTGCGTACCACGACGGCACGCTCAAGCGACTGCCAGAGCGCCCGGACCAGGACCCGGCAGCGGGAGGCTGGAGCACGCGCAAGAGGCCGGAGACGTCTACCGCCCGAGACCTCGATTACCTTCCGGGCCCGCGTTCGGTGTCGTTTGGTGGACTTCGCTTCCGCGTCGATCGCGCGGCGCAGTATGTCAGTTGGATGGGCTGGGGTATGTACCTCGGCTTCGACAGGGATATGGGTCTTAGCTTGTGGGACATCCGCTTCAAGAATGAGCGGATCATCTACGAGGTGAGTTGTCAGTAATCTATTGAAGTCTGATCGGGGTCAAGATGACGCTCGCGACCATAGCTTGCGCCTCAAGAGGCCATCGCGCAGTACGGTAGGTGATCTTGTTGTCTGTGTGGGTTGTGGATTCTCAGACTGCTGCAGCCGGCAACGACCCGATGCAGACGACCACGGCGTGGCTCGATCGTTTCTTCGGCATGGTAGGTTGGATTCTCCCCTTGATTTGCCTCAGCGGGATTCATGAACGCAACACAGGGCTCTGCGGTTCGCGATATGATACCCGGATACGACTGCCCGCATGAGGCTGTCTACCTCCCGGCAACTACGCACAGCTTCGAGGGCAGCATTGTACGCTCGCGGGCAATTTGCATCTTCGAGCATGACCCCGCACGACCCATAACTCGCCACACCGGATACTCGGAGGGAGAATTCGGCGCGACACACGGGTACCAGCTCGTCGTTCGTAGTATTTCGACCGTCGGAAAGTGAGTCATATGATTAAATGCTGCATTATCACGATGGATAGTTGGCTGATGGGTGCATATCTGCGCTTGTAGCTACGATTATCGTGAGTAGCCCGTACATAGGGTCAGCATAGGAAACGTTATTGATCGTCGCGGTCGCGAATAGTCTTCGATTACATCTTCCAGATTGACGGCACCATCGAGGTTCGGCTCTCGGCTTCTGGCTACTTGCAAGGTGGCTACTGGGAGCCTGCCCAGGAAGGCTATGGGACAGCTATCCGCGAAACCACCAGTATGTATCCATGTTATTTTTCACAGAAGATGTACACTTACTAGATGCATTGATGCGTCTAGTGGGATCCTTGCACGACCATGTAATCAACTATAAGGTGCGACACCTCGGAGTGGTGGAGTCAATGCCATGATAACTCAGAGGATCGGTCTCTGCTCAGGTCGACCTTGACGTAGCCGGCACGAAGAACTCCCTGCTCTTCACGAGCACAGCGCAGGAGACAATCACCCAGCCGTGGTTCGAGGACGACTGGGGCTCTGAGGTCATTCAGCAGAAGATCTCGAAGACGTTCATTGAAAACGAAGACGACGCGCTCCTGAAGTTCCCGCCTAACTTCCAAGGCGGCTACTCGCTTGTAAACAGAGATGCGAAGAACCGCTGGGGCATCCCGCGCGGGTACGCGATCCACCCAGGCTACTCTCCGATCTACAACGTAGGCCTGCAGTAGCAAACTACCTGTTGGCTCTGACTGAGATTCGACTGCTAGACCGTAGTCGGCTCGAAGCGCCTACTCAATAACGCAAACTGGGCGCGGTACAACCTCGCCGTGTCGAAGCGCAAGGAGACGGAGCGGAGCTCTAGCTGCCAGTGGAACCTGAACCTACCTGGAGACCCTATCATCGACTTCCACAAGTTCTTTGACGGGGAGAACATCACACAAGAGGACCTCGTCGCGTGGGTCAACGTCGGCATGCACCACCTCCCGCAGGCGGAGGACTCGCCGAACACGCGTACCAACCTCGCCGCGTCCAGGTTGGTCTCCCACTGTACTTTACTTGCAGGCGTCCGTAAGCCGAGCTGATGTGCGCGCCTCGACAGCTTCTTCCTCACGCCGCTAAACTACTTCGACGCGGACGTCTCGATGGACTCGAAGAACTCCATTCTGCTCTCCGCCCCGCAGAAGGCCGGGGACCCGTGGTCTTTCGATGACTATGGCGTCGCACCTGTAAACTGCATCCCTGACTCGGTCCCGCCCTTCGAGTACGTCGGCGTGCAAACATACGGGCTTGACGGCAAGCCCGCGGCGCCCACTACTGCTGAGGAGATGCGGAAGAGTGCAGAGCTCTACCATCGTATCAAGCTTGAGTTGTGAGGAGACTCAGGGGAGTGATGGCTGCTTCGCTGTCGATTCTGGTCTTTTGCTTATATGACAAGGATGGAAGAAGTAATATAACAAACTGGATGCCAGTGACGTGTTCACAGACGTCAGCATGCTATGATATAGAAGACATGGTGGTTGTATGTTGCAGGATGCTACAGAATAAATGATCACAATACAACTTGAGCATAGAACATATATAAGACAACTCCCTTACGCGAGTCTATCCGAGCCCCGCGGCTTGGCTTAGCCCGAGTCGGACATTAGGTCGTGTTCTGCCTGGTAGATAATTCTGAACAAGGGAAGCATCCCATCCCACCTACACATCGCACTAGCCGTCAACGAATATAATGGAAATTTACAACTTCCACTCACCACGTCCATACATCCGCGCATTCATTCAAATCAGCGTCTTCATGCGGTTTCTTCTTGTGTTCCAGACGTCCCTGAGACAAGAAGAAGTCGATTAACTTGTGGAGGTAGCCATTATTCCCAGTGGTATAACCCCAGCGCAAGACCGTCGTCGCCACTATCCCGAACTTCGCGATGACCAGACCCCTAGGAACGCTCAGGTAGGAGAGGCTCCAGCCGCATTCCGCTATCGGGTCCCATGACAGCGCTTCCGAGGATGGGGAAGCCGGCGGTGGGGGCTTCACGCCATCCATTGAGAGCGAGACCGTCCATGTGTGCTCGTCGCACACCCAGCGCGATTTGCCTATGAAGAAGAGAGAGGGGCTGAGGTATTGGATGAGCGGAGATGGGTTTGAGATTGCCCGCCATCCTCGCTTGGCGTACTTCTCGAGCGCAGCGAGCTTTCCGGGGTTACCTCCGTTCAAGATCAGGGAAGTGTACGCTTCTAGGGTCGCTAAGGGGTATAGACAATACGCCGCGTTGTAGGTGATAATGTTCAAGACGCTCGCTATACGGATTTGGGGCATTCCATCAGCATGCTTTGAAAGCATAGTGCAAGCTAAAACATACTCGAGTGGAAGTCCAACAACGCCCTCAGCGGCGTCGACCTCGCGACGATTATCTGCACTTTCCGTGTGGTCGGCGCCGCAGTGCCGGGACTGGACTCTCGAATGAATGTGTAGACGGCGCGGGTGCCCCGCATGTCATACAGCTCCGTCACTTCATTCTCATCCTCGAGTGCCTCCGGACGAGCGTTCATCCTCGCACACAGTCTGTCCACTTCGGCGCGCCAATTTGCTAGCTGCCACGAGCACGGCTCGAAAGTGTAGCCCTCCGACTTGAGGTATAGTCCAACGTCGAGGAACGAGCGCTCCGGGTGGGTGTAGATGTCGAGATCCGACTCTGGATAGTACGTTCTGTCGAAGAACTGGAGGGCGAAGGAGCCGGAGATCACTGCGGCGGTCCGGGCTTGGAGGGAGCGGAACGCGATGGGGTCGCGGAAGAACCGCGAGAGGCGCTTGTTCACGTTGAACGCGCGCTCCATGTAGTCTCGGACGGCCTCATGAGCAGCTCGACTGACCCGACGGAAGCGCAGGAGGCTTCGGGGAGAGCAATGGGCGAAGATGTATCCGTAGATGGTATGCGACTCTAGCGCTCTGACCACTCCTTTGGGGGGTTGAAGCAATGTATCTGCCATCGTACCACTGTGCAGAACTTTCGAGGGGTGAATGGAGCGATGCTGCGCCATGTCATTCAGGTCACAGTTCATCCAATCTGAGGTTTCAATAACGTACTGAGGAGTGACGGAGGAGCCGGGGCGCGATACGATTTGCAAAGAGGACGATTACACTACTGACCGAGTGGGACGAGGACCTGGGGAGCCTGAAGGTATGAGCATCAAGATCGTTCCTTTTTGTATACGACGTCGTCTCAATACACGTAGCCTAAGAGCGTCTCGGGGACGATAGCAACGTAAGAAGCGCTAGTACTGTCACGACGTCCAAGGCACCCTTACGAGAACCACCGCCTTTGGATGGCAGGTATTACCATACAGTGTCTTCTCTGTGTATAGCGAGCCACAGACTACTTCCAGATATTGGAAAGGTGCTTCATGGCACTCGTAATTAGTTGCTCGAGGCCATAACAGGCTATGACGGGGATACCAATGCCCCGAGGAATGATACCAGCCGTGTTGTCTTCTGGGAAGGCGGGCGTGTGTGATACGTAGGACTGGCAGCTCGACAGTGATGAACGCTTGACGGGTCACAAGTTCCTGGTTCCTGATTAAGTACGCTCTTCACTCACACTAATGTCAATGGAAGTACCAAGCTGGATCGGGAGCAATCGCTGAAGCGCTCACATTTGACCGAGTTCGGCCAGACGGACGCGGGCATACATTGATGTGAGAACATGGTCAAGCAGATCTCAACGCAACATCCAAGCTCTAGACTCCCTGGACGCGCGGCTGAGGAGGCGGATGTAGGGCAAGCCTCAGTTCACTTTCTCAGCCTGTTCCGCCAGGAAGCGAGCTCTGAAGAGCGGAAGGACTGAATCCCACCTGCGTGTAACGCTCCGTTAGCAATCGACGTCCACACTGCGGGGAAACCAGAGACTCACCATGTCCATACGTCCAAGCAGTCCTCCATCTTCCTTCCCCGCGGAATCTTCGAATGCTCCACTTGGCCTTGCTTTATTAAGAACGTCCTGAGCACACGCAGGTACTCCTCGTTCACCGACGTATAGCCCCAGCGCAAGACCGTCGTCGACACAGTACCAAAGCAAAACCATGTCAAGTCGCCACCGCGTTTCAGAGTCCATCCGCTCTCTGCGGTAGGCTCCCACGAAATCGGGGCCGACGACGGCGAGGTTCGCGGAGGCGGTTGGACACCGTCGGTAGAAAGGGAGATGGTCCACGTGCGCGCGTCGTTCACCCAGCGGGGCGTGTTGAAATGGAACCCATGTGACTCGAGGAAGGGGACGAGGGGGGACGAGGACGCAGTGGAGCGCCTCGAATGCAGATGGGTTTGTAGCATTGGCAATGAGGGATTCGTAGTGTTCAAGAGTAGGCAATGGATACAGAGAGTATGCCGCATTGTATGCAATGACATTCATTACGCAGGCTGCGAAGTGTAGCGTCAGACGGCGTGACAAGAGACGTGCAGGGTGATTCGGACATACTCGAGTGGAATTCTAGGATGGATGCCATAGGCGCGGGCCTGCAAACCATGATCTGCACCTTCCGCGTACCCTCATTCGGAGCGTCGGCGGTAGGATCACGAATATATGTGTACACCGCGCGCGTGTTCCTCAGGTAGTACAGGTCTTGGTCGGTGTTGAATATGGAGAGAGAGATGAGGAGGGGCTCGCGTCCATTGGCACCTGCGCCACCGAATAGCCGATTGACGCGCGGTCATGTGACCGCGTTCTCCAGTCGCGTCTTGTCGTGTCGTTTTTGACACGAAAGCTGAGAAACTAGGAAACGCACCAAGTCTAGACGTCATGATAATTTTTTGGGCTCTTCTCTCTCGCCCCGAGGAATTCTTTTGAACTCTATGTGACCCTGGCCGATAATGCAGTCCACCAGCATGTCGAGATACTGCTTCTCCGATGAGATGATTCCGAAGTCCGGTTTCGCCATTCTGTCGCGCTCGAAACGTAATGTCCATTCGCTCTCCGCAATTGGGTCCCACGAGAGATGGCGAAGCCCGGGGTAGCGGTGCGACGTCGGTCGTAAAGAGAGGGATAGTCCACGAATGCTCATCGCACACCCAGCGTGCCTTGTTGAGGTGGAACCAACGCGAGTCGAAGAATCGGAGAAGGGGAGATGGGTTCGCTATGGTATGCCACCCTCGTTCACTGTACTTTTCCACCGCCGAACGCGACGAAGGATCACTACCGTTGATGACGAGAGAGGTGTGATGTTCGAGAGTAGGTGAAGGAAACAGCGCGTATGCTGCGTTGTATGTGATATCGTTCATTACGCACGCTGCAAGACGAGTGGTCAGATAGCGGTAACAGAAGGGAGGGCATCATGCACGTATTGGAGTGAAAGTCTAGTATTGCTCCCAAGGGTAATGACCTGGATACAATGATCTGTATCTTCCGCGTATTCTCGGCGTCGGCGTCGATGGCAGGTTCCCGCACAAAGTATAAACAGCACGTGTGCTCTTCAAAAGATACAGCGAGTTATGCTTCATTGCGTCTTCAATGTCTTCGGTTGGCAACCTCATCGCTTCGCACAGGTATTTAATCTCAGCTTGCCACGGTTCTTCCTGCCACTCCTGCAGTTGGAATGTATACCCCTCCGACTCCAGGTACAGCGCCACGTCCACTACCAAAGCGTCAGGGTGAACGTAGAAGTCAAGATCCGACTCCAGGTAGAACGTCCTGTCGAAGTGGGGAGCGAAGGAGCGGGATATGAGGGTCGCAGTACGCGCTTGCATAGAGCGAAACGCTAGGGGATCGCGGAAGTAACGCGAAAGGCGTTTGTTGACATTGTAGGCGCGGTCGTGAATAGCGCGCCTTGCAGGTTGGCTCACTCGCCCGAAGAGCACCAGGCTCCGAGGCGAGCAGTGGGCGAATATGTAGCCATAGACAGTGAGACGCACAAGGATCTGGGCTATGGCCCTCGGGTGGTAGTCATCGACCTCCATGAGAAGCAAAATCAGCTATATGATATGATCGGTACTGTTTGTCGGTCGGTGTCGTTGGTGAAGCGACACAACAGAGAGAAACCCCGGATGGAGTACGTGAAGCTAGGCTGAAGTACTACGCAGGTAAAGCAAACAAGCACCACGCGTGCTTGCATGACGTCAGGTCTGCGGTATCCCTGCCATATGCCGGAATCCTATCTCTCGGATTTCAGGGTGTTGACAAATGACTGGCTTTGGAACGCCTCGTTTCGACAGTTGCTGAGCTTGTAAAGCGCCAGAGCGCCAACACGCACGCACTTGTGGTAATCCATTGCATATCAGTAGCATCGCTCCGTGTGCAACTGGGAAACACCAGTCACAATGGCACGACTCGTTTTGTCTGACTTCCCATTGGGATTGACTGTCTGCCGACCGCTGCCGCTGACGTTCTTCCGTAAGGACCTAGCTCGTGACGGTGCTGATTGCGCGCAGTTAGTGAATCCGTCATGAGGGAGCACCGGGCTTAGAGTCCCGTACGAGATTCTGGGGGTTATTCTGCGACGACTTCCGTAAGGACACCGAGATGATACGTTCGAGGTCGCACTTGTTCGTGTCGAGTCCCATGGATGGGCAATGCGGTGGCGGTCGATATCAAAGACGTTGTAGTCGGGAACTGTTGATTTCTATAGGTGGATTGATGGAGTAAGTAACTCTATAAGGATTGTCGTTCCCAATATGGAAGTTTAGTGATGGGGTTGTCGTCGAATAGTACGGTTTTGATGCTTCTCTGAAGTTGGATTCTTCCATTCAACTTGATGTCGACCATGGGGCCGCCGCCTCGCCAACGACGATGCATCATAAAAGCGGCTTCCTCCCTGCATAGGTGGTTCCCTGCCTCCCTCCTCTCCTCTCCCCTCGATGTTCTCCACCTCTGCGTTCGTGGCCTTCGTCTATCTCGGGCTCGTTGCCGCGAACCCGCTCGGCGCGAGGTCCTCGACGTTCCAGGTCCATGAACTGAGGCGAGCAGCTCCTCAAGGTTTCACTCAAGTCGGCCCCGCTCCTGCAGAGCAGACGATCAGCCTTCGTCTTGCTCTCGCTCAAAGCGACCCTGACGGCGTTATCGACTCGCTATACAAAGTCAGCGACCCTGACAGCGCGTCGTACGGCCAGTACTTGAGTAAGGATGAGGTAAGGGCCACATGATGATCCGGGCTGAACTCAGGACACACGGCCATTAAGGCAAAACGACAACTGAACGCGCGCATCACAGGTTGAGCAATTCGTTGCGCCGCAAACCGCTACCGTCAATGCAGTCAACGCGTGGCTGAAGGAGAACAGTCTCACATCAAAGTCTCTCTCGCCCGCCGGCGATTGGATTAGCATTCAGGTTCCAGTCAGCCAAGCGAATGACCTGTTTAACACCAACTTCAGCGTCTTCCGGCATACCGAGACCGGTGCTCAGACGATTCGCACCCTGGCTTACTCGCTACCGGAACCGTTGCAGGGCCATGTCGACCTTGTGCACCCCACGGTTTCGTACGTGTTTCAACAAATTTTATGCGCACTTGACCTGATAATATGAACAACAGGTTCCCGACGTCCTTTTCCTTGAAATCGTCATCGAAAGCTTCGCAGGTCGCATTTCATACCACTGTAGAGGAAGGCGGTTTGAAGGCGGTGTGCTCTAACGGCACCACTATACCCTGCTTGCAAGAGCTCTACAAGATACCACTTACCCCCGCTGTTCACAAGGACAACGAGCTTGGCGTGACTGGCTTCTTCGGAAATAGCGCGCACTATGCGTGGCTCGAGGTCAGCCGAGAACCTCTGGTTAGACTGTCGATCGGCGTTCTGATCTCATGACAGACGTTCTTGGAGAAATATCGCCCCGACATGAACCCTGGCACCAACTTCAGCGTTTTCGGCGTTGATGGTGGTGACAACGATCAGAACTATCCTTCGGTGTCTGAGGGGGTAAGACAGACTCATACTCACGACCTTCGACGTACTCAAAATGTGATCTCATCTTCAGGAGTTGGATATCCAGTACACCGTCGGTTTGGCGACGGATGTCCCAGTGACTTATTACTTCATTGGCTTCGACAACCAGGACGGCGACCTCGATGGCTTCTTGGACGAAGCGAATGCCATTCTTGCTCTCGACAAGCCCCCACAGGTCCTGACCACGAGCTATGGCTTCCCTGAGAACTCACTGTCTTTTGCATTGACCGAGTATGTCGATCGCTCTGTCACTCTGGCCTCCTACTCAAGCATCCTGACCCGTCTATATAGTAAGCTTTGCCGGGCTTATGCCCAACTTGGCGCCCGTGGTACTACACTGCTGTTCGCGGCCGGTGACGATGGGCCCGGATGTGGTAATGATGACGGGAGCGTGTTCGAAGCGTTTTTCCCTTCGAATTGTCCATTGTAAGCCCACCTCGTATTCCTTCTTTCGCGAGACTAAACGACGCATCTAGCGTTACTTCGGTCGGTGGCACCCAAGGCTACGCTCCCGAACAAGCCTGGACAGGCTCGTCTGGTGGATTCTCCAACTATTATTCTCGTCCGGCATACCAGGAGGCGGCCGTTTCTGCGTACCTGAAGGCACATGGCAAGGACAACAAGGGCGCATACAACGCGTCCGGACGCGCCTTCCCCGACATCGCCGCGAAGGCGGACGAGTTCATCATCTACGCTGGGGGCTCTTTCTACCCCATCTACGGCACCAGCGCATCGAGCCCGACGATGGCGAGCATCATTGCGCTGATCAACGACCGCCTTGAGTCTGCCCATCGCCCGCAGCTTGGGTTCTTGAACCCGTGGCTGTACAAGCAGGGGTACAAGGCGTTCACGGACATCACTACTGGGAACAGCTCTCTCCAGTGCGAATCTAACGGCACCGCGCATGGGTTCAGCGCGACGAAGGGCTGGGATCCGGTATGTAACCCCTTTACACTGACGGCGAGTTGAGTGGATGCTGACAGGTTGTATCCCCCAGGTTACTGGTCTGGGAACGCCTAGGTTCGACAAGCTCCTCGAGGTATTGCACCTCTGAGCGCTCTCCCGTGAGGATAGGCGCCGTACTGTCGTTTCGTGTTCTCAACGGACTATCGTTTATGTGGCTCTCTCATCGGACATGTTTTGGACTATGCTTTTGAGCTGTTGTATCCCATTGGAGTAGCACGATTGCAAATCACTCACTACGGATTCGTGCGTCTTATCGTCTCATGGGCACGCAGGGGAACACGGTGTTGTCGTTCAAGGTGAGGATGCCTAGCCTGCGCCCCTCAGTTGTTCGTATTCACGCGCCTTGCATCGGCTCTCTCCCATAGGTACAATGTGTCGTGAGTGTGACTTGTGTTCATCTTCCGCAACGGCCTAGTCTTGTCTGTTAAGCGGCAATGCGGCGCTATCTGGCTACTTCCCTCTTTCCGGCTTCCGACTGAGAACGCTTTCTGAAGAGAGCGGCGACCGGCTTCCGCCATTGACATCGAGTCGCGAATGCGGTAATCTACCGAGCGCTTCACCTGCTGGCGCATCGTGCTCATATCCGCGCCGTGTGTAACCGTCGATGCCAGCATACCTATGTGGCAGCTGTCAGTTGTGTAAGTCACCCAGGATTTTCTCCCCGATGAGGCATGTGTACCTGAAGTATACTTAGGGTCTGAACAGCTTGTCAGCAGCCCTATCCGGTTACGTTTGACAGTGAGTATATCGCTTCGCCAGACTCGCAAGATATACATGTGTTTCGGTCCTGCGCGCGATCTTGCCTTCGCCTCCGCGCATTCCGCCATCGGCATGTTTTCCGCCATGGCGTTCGGGGCCCTCATCTGTATTGGCGTTGCTATTGCAGACCCACGCTGCACGAACTCCTCGACGTTCCAAGTTCACAAGCGAAGGGAAGCACCTCCTTCAATGTTCACTCACATCGGCCTCGCCCCTGCAGAGCAGACGATCAGTCTTCGCCTCGCTATCGTCCAGAGCGATCTCGGCGGACTAATTAACAGACTGTATCAAGTCAGCGACCCCGACAAGGCGTTATACGGCCAATATTTGAGCAAGGCTGAAGTATCTCAAGCTCAACTGCGATGACGGTGCTGCTAATCACAGCCCATTCAAGTTGGTTTGATAGGTCTAGCGCTTCGTGGCGCCACAAACGGCTACTATGGATGCTGTCAACGCGTGGCTGAAGGAGAACGACCTTGCTCATGAGGCGCCCTCGCCTGCTGGTGACTGGACACACGGCCTAGTTCTGATCCTGAATTCGCAGCGCGCTGTGTATACCCCATATACTTACAGCATGCTGGACTATGCTGGATTGAATGTTCCGTACTTTAGGGCCAGCACGTGTACGAGAATCGATGTCCTTTTGTCTTCAGCAACTTCCAGTGAGTAGACGATTCGACGCCGCTCGCTTATCAAAACGCTCGGACTAAATACTGCCGTGTCTATGATAGGACCTGCCGGCACCGACGAAGCATCTTCGACGCCTTTCGACGATCCTGAGAGCACTCATGATGACTCTATTCAACGCCATGTGTCGGGCGACAGTCCTGCTCTAACGAGAAAGGCACCCTATCACTGCTCGTGATTGGCTGGATATTAGCCATCCCATGTCCGTTGGGTAAAGCAATATCGGGGTGAGTCCACCGCATGAGATTCTCATGGTACCGTTTTGTAGCCGCACGATGACCGAGAGCAGCATATGACGCAGCCTAGTCTGCAAGCGCTCGGCCTCACTTGGCCATCGCCTGTGTTGGCCCAGTGGTCGCTGAGGTCTGGCCTCGCGAAGCTTTGATGGGATATGGTCCCGATGTGAGAAGCGGCAATGCATGCACGTTGCATAGGCCGACGCTCTCTTCCCACCCAGACGATGTTCGGCCGGGCATCATCGAAAGCAGACGTTATAAAAGTGACCGCTGGTGGTATACAGCCCCAGCAGGCGTATCCTCCGCGTTCCTTCTCATTCTCAAGTTCGACGCCATGTTTTCTGCGTCTGCGTTGGCGGCCTTCGTCTTGCTTGGGGTCGCGGTTGCGAACCCGCTCAAGGCGCGATCGTCACCCTTCCAGATCCACGAGTTGAGGGAGACGCTTCCTCAGGGCTTCACCGAAGTGGGTCCTGCCTCTCCCCAGCAGACGCTCACCCTGCGTCTCGCTCTCGCTCAGAGCGACCCGGATGGGATCGTCAATGCGCTCTACGAGGTCAGCGACCCTGATAGTGCCTCGTACGGCCAATACCTGAGCAAGGAAGAGGTGCGTACCAAATGTTACTGGCATCAGAAACGTTCGTGGTGGCTGAAGATTCACTGGTGACAATCCACTCGGACCGGCCTTGCAGGTCGAGCGCTTCGTTGCTCCGCAGTCATCTACTCTTGATGCCGTTAATGCATGGCTCAAGGAAAACGACCTTACGTCCAAGGCCCTTTCACCCGCCGGCGACTGGATCAGCATCCAGGTGCCGGTGAGCAAGGCGAATGACCTATTCAACACGAACTTCACCGTCTTCAAGCACACCGGAACGGGAGCACAGACTATCCGCACACTGGCGTACTCTCTCCCTGAATCTCTACAAGGCCATGTCGATCTAGTTCATCCCACCGTCTCGTAAGACCACGACATTCTACGTCCCCTACCTTGCTTCTAACACACACGACAGTTTCCCGACGTCGATCGCGCCCAAAGCTCCGTCTGCATCGGGGGTGCAAGGCTCGTATCATGCCGCCGTCTCTCAAGATGGACTGGCCGCTCTATGCACGAACAGTACCACCCCGGCGTGCTTGCAAGCGCTATACGACATTCCGCTCACACCTGCTGTGCATGCCGACAATCAGCTGGGAGTGACCGGTTTCTTCGGGAATTCCGCCCACTATGCTTGGTTGGAGGTACGTATACAATCACGCCATGGGCGCATAGCTTGACGCTGATACTTGGCGATAGACCTTTCTGGAGATGTACCGTCCGGACATGGACCCTACGACAAACTTCAGCGTTTACGGCGTTGATGGAGGTGATAACGACCAGAACTATCCCTCGGTACTCGAAGGAGTGAGTTCCGAGTCCTTGCATTGCACTGTCCGCTCCAGCCTCTCATCGTTCGCATTCGCTTTGATACAGGACTTGGATCTGCAATATACTGTCGGATTGGCTACAGATGTCCCAGTGACGTACTACTTCGTTGGGTCCGATAACCAGGACGACGACCTCGATGGTTTCCTAGACGAGGCGAACGCCATCTTGGCGTTGGACAAGCTCCCACAGATACTCACGACGAGCTATGCCCTCGAAGAGAGCTCACTGTCATTCGCGCTGGCTGAGTGAGCTCCTTGATTCTGTTCCACGTCGATTACGAAGCTGACTTCATATATAGTAAACTTTGCCAGGCTTATGCTCAACTCAGCGCACGAGGGACGACCATGCTTTTTGCATCCGGAGATGGTGGACCTGGATGCGGCAACGATGACGGCTCAGTCTTCCAACCCATGTTCCCTTCCACCTGTCCATTGTAAGCCTCCCCTACTTCTCGCGCTTCTTCCCGACCAGACCATGTTGCTCACGTAACCCACCCCGCAGCGTGACCTCTGTCGGCGGCACCCAGAACTTCTCCCCCGAAGAAGCGTGGGTCGGCTCATCGGGCGGGTTCTCGAACTACTACGCTCGTCCGTCCTACCAAGACCAGGCCGTCTCGGCGTACCTCGCCGCCATCGGAGACGCAAACAAGGGCAGCTTCAACGCGTCCGGGCGCGGGTTCCCCGACATCTCCGCGAAGGCCGACAAGTTCAGCGTGTACGCGGCGGGGTACTACTTCCCCGCGTACGGCACCAGCGCGGCGAGCCCGACTGTCGCGAGCATCCTCGCGCTCATTAACGACAGGCTTGAGTCTGCGGGGCGGCCGCAGCTCGGGTTCTTGAACCCTTGGCTGTACAAGACGGGCTATCAGGCGTTCACGGATATTACGACTGGGAACAGCTCCGTACAGTGCAGCGACGATGGCCCGTCGCATGGGTTCAACGCGACTGAGGGATGGGATCCGGTACGTGTTGCACCCAGGCTCTCTTATCCTGACACTGATCGCGGCACCTTGGGACTGATTGGGTATGTTAGGTCTCTGGCCTTGGGACGCCCCGGTTCGACAAGTTGCTGGACCTCCTCAACTTGTGATCCCGGGGGTGTTTCTCTCCAAACCATTCTTCTCGGTGATCACTATCTGGACTTCTTACGGATGCTGTTGATCGGACTCGCACTGTGCTGTAAGCGGACTACCGATATCGATCGATTGAACAGTCAAATTCGCAGTGTCATTTCGTCTTAGCTTATGATATCAGCGTGGACAGTCTTTGTTACTGCAGTTTCCGGTAGATGGTCGCGCTTGCGACACAATAACGTACACATGTTCGATTATGTTGACGTTTCTACAGCCAGCCACGGACTTTGAAGTCCTCGACCGTGTCCTTGGTCGTCTCCTCAAGGGAGCGGAACTTGATGCCCAAGATCGCGATCGCCTTGCGGTTGTCGTACGCCAATACCTGCTTCGCTTGCGAAGGGTCGTAGGACGTGTTCCCCGCGGGGATCGAATCGATAGCCCGGTGGGCGGCTGACACTGTAGTAATCTCAGAGGTCAGCCTCGTTCTGTGATAATCGGCTCGCGGGAAGCGTGACGTACCGAAGTCCTGCCACTTGAAGGATCTAGCGCTGCAGATGAAGCGGTTGCCCGCAGCCTCGGGTTTCAAAAGCGCAAGGACGTGCGCCTGTGCGATGTCCCTCACATCGACGTACGATGCACTGTAGGGTATGCGTCAGCTCTGACTACTCAATGTCGTCACGATCAGCAGAGAGCCTACCCCATGGTAGCGAGGGCCTCGTTGTCAAGCCGGCCTTTGACCACGTTGAGGTACCAGTCGCGTGCGGACTCGTTCAGGTTCTCCGGCTTGTCCACCTCGTGGATCGCCGGCCCGAACACATATGGCGGGTTGAGCGCGACGAGGTCCCAGCCGAGCTCCTGCTTGTGCTCCTCGACGAACGCCCACGCGGCGCGTTCCGCGAGGGTCTTGCTCGCGCGGTACTTGGCGAGCGCCGTCGCGTCACGGCCCTTCTCGCGGCACTGCGCGACCTCCTCGTCGTTCCAGTCCGCCTCGCTCAGAAGGCGCGTGCGCGAGGGGTCCGGGTTCGACGAGAAGAGCGCGGCAGTCGAGGAGGTGATGACGACGCGGCGCACGGAAGTTCCGTGTGCGCGGGCGGACTTGAGGATGCCAAGCGTGCCCTGGACGGCGGGAACGATCATGTCGTCCGGCTCGACGGCCTTCATGTGGAAGGGCGACGCGGTGTAGGCGATAGCGTCCACGTCTTTGACATAGGCGTCAAATGCGCCCTCCTGTCAACAACGAATTCAAAAATCAGTTCTTTGTGTGCCAGTAACCTAAATCGAAAGCAAACTGACCTTGGTGATGTCCTCAACAATGACGACTTCGAACTTGTCGCCGAACGACTTGAAGAGGTTGCGGAGGTGGCCAGCCTTGCTCTCAGAGCGCACGGTCCCTCTGACGGCAAACCCAGCGTCCAGGAACGACTTGACGACCCAAACGGCGATGTAGCCGTTGGCACCGGTGACAAGGACTTTGCCAGATGTTACAGCGGGCATGATGCAGTTGTGAGCGTTGTGAGTCGGGGTGGTTGGCAGTGGCTAAGAGAGTTGTTGTGACCTCCGAGGACGCCATATTGTCCGTTTATATACGCGCGTTGTGGCTGGAGGGTGCCGTCATCCCTTGAGTTCGTCCTTGGTTTGTCAGCCCAGATCGCGAGCAAACTGCTATCGACGAGGCCGAAGCTGAATAATCCCTAGGGGAGTCCAGGGGGCTTCTCTACGAGATTTTATGTCTCCGGGAGTCAGCCGGCGATAACGTTGCTGAACCAGGCGAGCACACGGTGTTTCGTGACCTCAAGTCATGGCAGATATCGATACTGCACAAAGTGAACTGTAGCATCACAAGGCTGCATAGCGCCCATCTCCGCGACCACTCTTCAACCAACGTTCAAGCCACAACTTTATCGGTTGGAGGGCGGCGAATATGAGGATTACGTCTGGAAGTCGTTCAGTGCAATGCGCAACAACCACTGATGTGCATCTCAGCATGTCCCATGTGAGATGACTGGCGTCGTCAATGCGCCAGAGAAATCGTCAGAGAGTGAGGCCGTTAGACGAGCTGACGCTTGAAAGTTGAAGCAGAGGAGTATGATATGAAAATGTACCGCCACAGGTTAAAAAGAAACACGCTTAGGCGCTACCAGGGCTCGAACCTGGGTTTTGGGAACTCACAAAGTCAGAATCCCAAGTGATAACCACTACACTATAGCGCCGGTACTAAACTCTGCGTCCAAATCCATATAGTCAGAAAGTAAGTCCTACCAATACCTCGCCTACTCTGAGTGCTTTCACTCAGTTACTCTGCTAGAATTTCGAAGTCACTTGAATTTGCACCGGGAGAGCTTCTTGCGTCACGACACTTACCGCACGGAATGCCGACGTTACTTGCTTGCGGTTTGTCGCAATACAAATGGTTGCTTATCTGGTGCGAGCTCATCCGACGGAAGGCACGCCGCTGCAGAGCATGGCCATAGCGGCTCTCCGAGGCTATGTGGCCCGCGAAAGTCGGAGCCGGTGATGATGAACAGCTACACTCCGACGCCTATTGGGAGCGCACCACCCTCCGGTATCGGATAACATCTATGTGAGACGCTGGAGATTGTATGGAGCTCACCTGAGCATCGACTCTAGCTGCGTGGTATAACAGCGAGCTGGACGTTGCAGCTCGTGTCCGGCAGGCGGGTCTCTTGACCATTGCACGCTGTTCTAGACAAACAGGCACGAAACGTTGTCGTAAAAGAATAGGCGGAGAACGCATCGGCATTGTGGCATGTCCCGACATGCGTCTAGCACGCGAGGATCCCAAGAAGTGGGTGATCGGGGCCAGATATCGATGCGCTGGGCCGCAGGGGTCGAAATGGCCGCAAAGCTCGGAAATAAGCTGGGAGTACGAGATGCGAACGACGCCACAGAGCGCGCTGTGGTTGCTATTGCGTTGAAACAATGCAGCGATGAGACGAAGAGGAGCGCAAAGTGGTCGTACGAGAGGAGGGAACACGCGAATGGCCAATGAGATTGGCATTTAGCAGTCGTGCGAAAATTGGGGGATTGTATGGGAGTGTGCCTAATATGGGACTATACTGATCCATCATGTCCCCATTTACGATTTTTGTGAAAGTGAGGCGACCTTACACGTCCTCCGCCTAACCTTCTCCTGCATTTAAATACCGCATAGGACGAGTGCGTTCGCCTGTCCCCGTCCTCTCCTCCCTTCCTCATCCTCCTTCCTCCTAGACTCCCCCTTTCCTCCAAAATGTCCTCGAAAGGTATTGTCCAGTGCTCGGTACACATCGGCTGCGCATATTGACGCCCTCACCTCCTCAGCCATCCGCGAATACGACGCGAAGCTCTTGCTCGCGTACTGGCTTGAGCGTGCACCCTCCGTCGATCCCTCGGCGCAGATTAAGACGAAACTTGCCTACCCTTCGCCCAAGGTCGCGCAGATTTCATGGGATGCCGCTACGAACACGATTACGCCCGACACCCAGCTCCCCGGCTGGGTCTTCTCGACGAAGCTCGTAGCGAAGCCTGATCAGCTTATCAAGCGCCGTGGTAAGGCTGGTCTGCTCGCGCTCAACAAGTCATGGGATGAGGCCAAGGAGTGGATTCAGCAGCGGGCTGGTAAGCCTCAGAAGGTGAGCATCCGCTTCTTGCCTCCTAGACGTACCCCGTTTCCGTTGCTCTATGCGCGTCTTCAACAACCCCACATCTGGATCCGATCCATTGGGGGTCTCATCGAGCAACAGTCCTCCCCAATACCTCTATCGCACGCCTTCCGCTTGCTTCAGAATAGAGTACCTCATGCATCACGACGCGTCTTCGACGCGCGTAGTGCGCGAGGTCGCTTAACACGCGTCTTACCTTGCACGTGACGGTTCCTCGACCCTCGTGTTCCTGGTCTCATCTGCCCATAACACGTAATTGCCCATGCTGATCCTTCGCATCGCAGGTTGAGTCCGTAACGGGAACGTTGAACAACTTCATTGTTGAGCCGTTCCTCCCCCACCCCTCCGATGCCGAGTACTACGTCTGCATCAACTCCGCCCGCGAGGGTGACTACATCCTCTTTACGCACGAGGGTGGTGTCGATATCGGCGATGTCGATGCCAAGGCTCTCAAGTTGAGCATCCCCGTCGGCGAGGCCTTCCCCTCCCGCCAGACGATCGCCGATACCCTCCTCACCCACGTCCCCGCCGCCAAGAAGGAGACGCTCACCGACTTCCTCATCCGCCTGTACTCCGTATACGTCGACCTCCACTTCGCCTACCTCGAGATCAACCCCCTCGTCGTCCTTGATGGTGTCAACGGCGGAGAGCCCACCATCCACTACCTCGACATGGCTGCCAAGCTTGACCAGACCGCGGAGTCCATCTGCGGCCCCAAGTGGGCCATCGCCCGTGATCTGTCCGTCTACGAGTCTGGCCCCCAGGCGACGACCACGAAGGGCAAGGTCATCGGCGCGGACCGCGGCCCTCCGATGGTAAGCAATGTTAGTACACTGACATTTGACAATGGTTATTGATGAGATGTTGCAGGTCTGGCCCGCTCCTTTCGGCCGTGACTTGACCAAGGAGGAGGCGTACATCCAGAAGCTCGATGCTTCGACTGGTGCCTCGCTCAAGTTGACTGTCCTCAACCCCGAGGGCCGCATCTGGACGATGGTTGCTGGTGGTGGTGCTTCCGTCGTGTACTCCGATGCCATTGCCGCTCACGGCTTCGCGCACGAGCTTGCAAACTACGGCGAATACTCCGGTGCTCCTTCGGAGGGCCAGACGTACGAGTACGCCAAGACCATTCGTGAGTGTTTCGATATCTTCGCATACATACACTTGACTAACGATGGTTACAGTTGACCTCATGACTCGTGGCAAGCCCCGTCAGGATGGCAAGATCCTTATCATTGGTGGTGGTATTGCCAACTTCACGAACGTCGCGGCGACCTTCAAGGGTATCATCCGCGCGCTCAAGGAGTACAAGGCGCCCCTCATCGCTCACCAGGTCAGGATCTACGTCCGTCGTGGTGGCCCCAACTACCAGGAGGGTCTCAAGGCGATGCGCCTCCTCGGCGAGTCCCTTGGTGTCCCCATCAAGGTCTACGGCCCCGACACCCACATCACCGCCATCGTTCCCCTCGCTCTCGGTGTCACGAGCAAGCCCAAGAACCCCCTCCACTCCATTGCCGCTACCCCTGTTGGCCCCCCTTCGCCCAAGAGCGCCGCCTCGGGCCAGGACCTCGCGCCTGAGCCTTCCGTTGGTACTATCCACCCCGATGGAGAGCGCACTCAGCCCCAGGACCAGATCGTCAACTTTGACGACAAGACCGGTGGCCAGCACTCCCGCCCTTGGTTCCGTCCTTTTGACGCGCAGACCCGTTCGTTTGTGTACGGTCTCCAGCCCCGTGCCATCCAGGGCATGCTCGACTTCGACTACTCGTGCGGCCGTGACACGCCCAGTGTCGCTGCGATGATCTACCCCTTCGGTGGCCACCACATCCAGAAGTTCTACTGGGGCACGAAGGAGACCCTCCTCCCCGTCTACACGAGTGTCGCTGAGGCGGTCAAGAAGCACCCTGAGGTCGACGTTGTTGTCAACTTCGCGAGCTCTCGTAGTGTCTACTCGAGCACGCTCGAGATCTTCGAGTTCCCTCAGATCAAGAGCGTTGCGATCATCGCTGAGGGTGTCCCGGAGAGGCACGCGCGTGAGATCCTCCACATCGCCAAGAAGAAGGGTATCCTTATCATTGGCCCTGCGACTGTTGGTGGTATCAAGCCTGGCTGCTTCCGTATCGGTAACTCGGGAGGGTGAGTTTCTTGGGTGGCTCGTACCATGTTCCCTATAGCTGACTTATTGTTCCAGTATGATGGACAACATCATCTCCTCCAAGCTCTACCGCCCTGGTTCCGTCGGCTACGTCTCCAAGTCGGGTGGTATGTCGAACGAGCTCAACAACATTCTCTCCCTTACCACAAACGGCACGTACGAGGGTATCGCCATTGGTGGTGACCGCTACCCTGGCTCGACCTTCATCGACCACTTGCTCCGCTACGAGGCTGACCCCGAGTGCAAGCTGCTCGTCCTCCTCGGTGAGGTCGGTGGTATCGAGGAGTACCGCGTCATCGAGGCCGTGAAGAAGGGCGTCATCAAGAAGCCCATCATAGCCTGGTCGATCGGTACGTGTGCGAAGATGTTCGCGACGGAGGTGCAGTTTGGCCACGCCGGCTCGATGGCGAACTCGGACATGGAAACGGCGGACGCGAAGAACGCGGCGATGCGCGCGGCGGGCTTCATCGTCCCCGACACGTTCGAGGACCTGCCCGAGGTGCTCAAGCAGACGTACGAGCGCCTTGTTGCCGGCGGCGTCATCAAGCCCCAGGCTGAGCGCGAACCTCCTGTCATCCCGATGGACTACAAGTGGGCGCAGGAGCTCGGCCTCATCCGTAAGCCCGCGGCGTTCATCTCGACGATCTCGGACGAGCGTGGCCAGGAGCTGCTGTACGCCGGTATGCGCATCTCAGATGTCTTCAAGGAGGACATCGGTGTTGGCGGTGTCGTCAGCTTGCTCTGGTTCAAGCGCCGTCTGCCCCCATGGGCGACCAAGTTCATCGAGATGGTGCTCATGCTCACTGCTGACCACGGTCCCGCTGTCTCTGGGTGAGTGCTTTCGCAACGTGTTGCAATGTGTTTGTAGATGCTGACCTCGAGTGCAGTGCTATGAACACGATCGTCGCGACTCGTGCCGGCAAGGACCTCATCTCCTCGCTCGCGTCTGGTCTCCTCACGATCGGTTCCCGCTTCGGTGGTGCCCTCGACGAGGCTGCGTCCATGTTCTCGAACGCTCGTGACACCGGTCTCACCCCTCGCGAGTTCGTCGACAGCTGCAGGAAGCAGAACAAGCTCAGTACGTCATCTTATGCTACTTCTCTAGAGGATCTGGTATACTGACCCTTAGAATCATAGTCAGCGGTATCGGTCACAAGATCAAGAGCGTAAACAACCCTGATCTCCGTGTCGAGCTCGTCAAGGAGTACGTGCGCAAGCACTTCCCGAGCCACAGCCTGCTCGACTATGCGCTCGCGGTCGAGAAGGTCACGACGTCGAAGAAGGATACCCTCATCCTGAACGTCGATGGCTGCATTGCTGTCTGCTTCGTTGACCTGCTCCGCGACAGCGGTGCGTTCACGCCTGAGGAGGCTGACGAGTACATCAAGGTATGCTCCCTCGAATCGTCGACTCCATTGATCGCGCATGCTGACCGTTCTTCAGATTGGTACGCTCAACGGCCTCTTCGTCCTCGGTCGCAGCATCGGTTTCATCGGCCACCACCTCGACCAGAAGCGTCTGCGCGCGCCGCTCTACCGTCACCCCGCGGACGACATCTTCATCAACATGGCGGACATCTCGCAGCCGCGTGTGCTCGGCAAGATGCAGTGAGCGTCCGCGCCGCCGCTCTTGTGTTCGTTCTCGTGCTGTGCTTGGGGATGCGGAAGGAAAAGTGGCTGCAGTTGTTGTGTGTGTGTGCGTTTGCTTTCGAACAGTCGGATATAAGGCTCTTCCTGCTCCTCTACGATCATCATCACGCGTTTTCGGTTGTACTCAAATATCATGTGAACTATAATGACCATCATATACATAGAATCTCTTTTCTTCCTCTCGACGCGGGCCTAATGGAATGCAACGCGGTGTAATCAATATTCAAAAGTGGTACAGACGCATATCGTGAGCTACGCAGGTCCTTTAGCGCCTGCAACATAAGTGCCTTGCCGATAATCCGATTAGCCTCGAGTTGGTCTAGTACTACTCGCACCGTGGTTCGGGAGCATTACCTTGAAGCACTTTCCCTCGCCATCGCGTCGAGTATATATATCTCGAATGGCTTCACTCAGCACTTGTGCGCTTCTTCTCTTTTGGTTGACTACTTTCACCAACAGACAGATGTGCGTGCTCAAAAGCCGGACGCTTCCCACAGTACTACTGGTACCGATGATGGCGCTGACCGAGTCCGGCGAGCCGCCCCTCAAACCAAGCTTTATCTCTAACACATCTTGGTTCTGGGACTCCTAGCTGACTTGCACGGGCCCCTGATACTTCGCCCATCCGGGGGTCTAACTGCCAACTTCCGACAAGCATAGCTCAGATATGGTGCGTTCCTGCCATAACTATCAGGTCAATCCAGATACAAGCTGTAGGGCGCAGGGTGAGCGACCAGGATCCACCGGCCCAGGGAATCTTGGAGCTAGAGAGATAGAAGAAATGACCGCCTTACCAACTCCTATGCTAACTGAAAACACGACTCCCATCACAAGACACGAGGGCGAAGCGACAGGACGTGACGAAAGAGTTCAAGAACCGGAGTTGGGGCATGCCAACGCTCTCGGTCTTGATGACCTCGCACATTTTGGTCGAGATATCGCACACATGCATGGAGATATCGCACAGCCGACTCCGGAAATACTGTGGCCTTGGGACGAGGCGCGAACAATCATGATGCAATACGCGGATACGTACTTGGACTCTCGCCTCGACTTACCGATTCCGCCGCAATCGGCAGATCGTTCTGAATGGCCTCCGTCGCAGGGGTTCGACCACGCCTTGGGCGGTGAGTGGGGTCAATCTGAATATAATTCGGATACCCAGTCCTCGCCGCGCCGGCCGTCGGTATGGGTCGAACTTCCACTCGAAGACTCAGAGACGGGGGTGAGCGGTACCGACCACCCAAGCCTGGGCCATGGCACAAACACCCGAGACCACCGTGAAGCTACCACCCAATCCGGCTCCTCAAAGGAGTTTGTGTTGATCGGGACGACTCGTTCTGGGTATCCCAGCCTACATTCGCCTTTCAGTGACCCGCAAGGCAATATCGACCGCCCGGCTCAGCTTTGGGGCTCAGTCCAACGCTCCCCCACGGCTAGGACTCTTCCCTTGTACCACGGAATGTCGTCTGCATCTCAGTCGGCGGCAGCGCGAGGTGAATAATACTGATAGTGTGCTCGAGCTGCTATCCTCGTGTCACTCATGATACTCGTCCAGCCAGCGCCTCGGTCCCGACAGAACACCCTAACCAACAATATTACCCACGCAACCCCGCTCGACGAGGGTGGTCCAATCTCGCTGCCCCGAAGCAACGCGCAGATGATCATGAGGATCGAAGACACGGACGCCCCGAGCCTAGTACGGAGCCTCACAGTACAGCGCTCATTCTGAGAGCACCTGCTGGGCGTAAGATGCGTGGAGGGCTTGGTGAATGGCACGAAGCTGCCGATATAGATCAGAATGAGGTATTTTCTCCCATATCGCTTCCTGCATGTGTTGCTGACAGACGAGCAGGCCGAGCCCATCCCGGATCGGAGGGGGCGAACGACCGGAGCCTACGTGAGTGTTAGAAACATCAATGCCGTGTCGCGAATCTCTTCACTCATCGCTCACAAGGGAGGGTCCCTGAACGAGAATTCTCCTCTCGCCAATATATGGTCCATCTACCTCAGGCATGCTTCAATGGAAGACAAGGAATCTGTTCACGCCTGGAATAGCGACATCGATTCCATACTTATTTTCGTCAGTAGCTTTCGGGTCCGTGCCGAACTATAACTCACGCACGACCTACAGGCCGCACTCTTCTCCGCAGTGCTCACGACACTGCTGGTCGAGTCCTACCAGAGCCTCCAGCCAGATCCGCAACTTGAGCTCATGCGTGCGATACTGTTGCAGATGCAGCACGGACTCGGCGAGACGGCGATGGTTCAGGACCCTATCCCCGCTTTCGAACTGACGGGATCCGCCATTCGCATCAATGTCTACTGGTTCTCGAGTCTTATCATCAGTCTCTCTACGGCGCTTCTCGCTATCCTCGCTAAGCAATGGGTCAATAACCTCCTCGTCGGGCTGTCCCCGATTCCATCACAGCAGACTCGTCACCGTCAGTATAGGACGGATGGTCTGCATAAGTGGAATCTTCCTGCTATGCTTTCTTTCCTACCGATCCTCCTCCACATCTCACTGGTGTTGTTCTTTGTCGGGCTCGTAGAGTTCGTCTGGGCAGCGAGCGTCGGCGTGGCAATTATCGCGGCGGTTCTGGTGGTAGCCACCTTCACGGTCTACATCGGGACTAACGTCCTCGCATATATATACCCCGATTGCCCTTTCAAAACATCCGTCACAATCGTCATCGCTCTCTCTCACGAGCTCATGCGCATACTCTTCGCGGGCCTCTCGTATCGCATCAAGCTCTCGTTCGAGTACTGCAAGACTGTTGCTCGCCATGCTTCACGCACGCTACGGCAGACTTCACGCGCCTCTCACATGTCGACGAGGCCCTCGCTCCGGGCGGCCGTTCGCGAGATTCGCCGATCTGCGAGAGATACAAACGAGGCAGAATACTACGAGAAGATGCGGTCCAACTCCTTGCTCTACGTAGCCTCCCTGCGCTATCAGGACGAGAAGTACGTCGCGCAGAACGCGAGCCTCTTGGATGCACGGGCGCTCACATGGCTTGTGCGCAACTCCGGTCGGCTCTACCTGACAGAGGAACTAGGAAACGCGATCACCACCTTTCCTGGCCTTGTACGCCACCGTACAATGTTTGTGCAGGACGGCGTGTTCGCCTTCCTAGAGGAGATACTAAAGGTATCCTGTACGGTGCCTTTCAGTGCTATGGACGATCGACAGCGCCGTAGCGTTTTGTCAGTAGTGGGCGCCCTTGGCACACTCGTCTCGGAGGCCGAGGTGGACTACGAAGGCTATTCAGAAGCGGTCCTCGCGGGAACGGTGATGGATAGAACCCCCTTCGTCTCTGTGCTATACCCTCCTTATGCGAACAAGCCCAGCTTGTCCAACGGCATTGATATTGCTATGCGGCACTTGTTAAGCAAGTTTGAGTCTTTACCACTTGCCTTAGCATCTCCACTGCTTCGGCTCCTGGTATACTCGAAGACAGACACTGCGTCAAGGACATAGGTCGCGCCTGCGGCCACGGGTAGGTGTACGGGGTATACACGAGGTGTCGCACGCAATGGACAGCTAGGGTAGCATGCCTTGGATACGTTGGAAAGGCGTTACATGCGCCGGCCTGATAGTATTCTGATGCGATGTGAGGTGATCGCACGCGGCTACCAGCGCTAGCTGACCTCGGCGAGGTAAGATCCTGCGCCCTTGTGGAGTAGCAAGTAAAGGCGACATGAGCTACGTCATATCGAAATTTCTAGATACCTCTGTGTATGCACCATCGCGCAAGCCCGACGACTCGGCGATAAGCATGATCTCCAGTGGATACAACGAGTTTCAAAACTATTGATTTAGGCTGTTTCCGACACCAGCGAGCGCTTATTGTGCGGGACAGATTGTCCTTCGTACTACCACAAGCACACCATGCAATAGAGCGA